>JANAVB010013400.1:5806083-5944012 GCA_029216955.1 Iris pallida
CTACACCCAAGAATTTTATGAACAAAAAAAGATTAAGGAGCCTCTGTCGAGGGCCGATGGTGTCCATGGAAGTTGATTGCTCCATCACATCCCTCTCCTTCATTTATTTATGTGTTGGATCTTCAAGTTCTGCAAACAATTGTCTACACAAAATTATCTATCCTTGATTTAAACTGAGAAAGGCAACACTGCAAATACTGAACAGAGTATACCTAGTGATTGAGTGCATCATTAGTAGCTCATTATCAATATTAGAATCCCCTAATGATAGTTGATGATCACATTGAGTTATGAGCTAATTATGTATTTTTGGACCAACTAGTTTCTTTTATGTAGAATAACTTGTTACTTTCTAGATCTTCGTGTAAAACTAGTTCTTTTCTAGATCTATTCGCGTAGGCATACCAACTATGCTGCCTTTTATGTTCTAACCAATATAGAAGTGGCGATCAATGGAATGGCCACTTCTTTGTCCCCCTGTCACTCTGTACAATACTATCCTGTGTTTAGAAAAAAGGCAGAAGAAGCTAACTGTGAGGTGTTTCGATTAACAAAGCAAGAGCCACCATCAAGAGTGTCTCAATTAACTGTGAGGTGTTTCGATTAACTGTGGGGTGTTTCGTCACTCAACAGATTACTCTCGTTCTTTTCTAGTTTAGTTCGATGCTCTAGGCATTGTTTTTATTTTTCTCATATTAGTTAGCGAGGAATTAAAGTTGTGGATTATAAACGGTTAGTCCACTAAGCAACAGTTCATACCTTGAGTTTGGAATTGTTGTTCTCCTTTGTTTTTCCTATATGAATTGATATAGCTACTTCTGTAACTCCCAAAATCATGTTTGGTAAATTTTGGAATTTTTTTCTATTTTTCTTGAATTTAAATATTGTTTCTTACAAAAAACCTAATTTCGATCGAATAAGTAAATTTGATTTTCTACTAAAACAATTAATTCTATTTTCTTAACCTGATTTTTATTTTATTATTGGTTGATGTGATTTATTAAAATTTTGATGGATATGATTGGATTTTTGTTTTAGCATTGGTTATTTTCCTTGTATGGTAATAAGAATTCTGATTTCCTGTTAACTTAGTTGACAAGAGCAGTTTAACTAATAAGTTTAAATAATTTAATCATGTATACTTTTACTATGGGTAATAAAGATCATATTTTTCTTAATAATAAATTCTGGAGTTCTTTATTTTTCAACTATTTTTCTATGGGCTTTAATTCTAGCCATTCTAATTAATTCGGAGATTAACTAATTGTTTTGGAATTTGAAATTCTTTTAACTATCTGTTTTGAAAATCTATGGAGGGAATCTTGACTGTCGAAATTCCATTTTAAAATATTGTTTTTGGAAATTCTGTTTGGAAACTGTTGGTTTTGAATTTGAAATCTGTTAGCATTTAAATATTCGTTTTGAAATCTGTTCTTTTTGGAGATCTATTGGAGAGAATATTGGTTTTGAAAAGTTGTTTCGAAAATCATTTGAATTTTGAAAAATTGCTTTGTTTGAAAATCTGTTGGAGCTTTTTTCCTATTTAAAACTGTTTAAATTTTCGTTTAGAGATCTGGTTCAATTTCGAAATTTGAAAAGCTGTTACAGACTAATCTAATTTAGCCCCAGATCTAATGTTAATTACTGCTACTGCCATTCTAATTGCCCTAGATCTACAGTTATTTACCTATACTGCCACCCATTATTACACTATAAATAATACTAAAATATTACACGCAGTACAATGCAATTCTGACAGGCACAGTACACCTTACTTTTTCTCTCTCTACACGTCACCCTCTCTCATCTCTCTTATCTCTCTCTCTGTCCTCTCTCTCTCTCCTCACTGGACAGGAGGCTGAGCCGCCGTGCGCCACAGCACCTCGTCGGAGCGCCACCGAGTTCGCCGACCACCGTTGTCATCGCCAGAGCGTCGCCGTCGCCTCGACTGCTGCACTGCTTCTCGAGCAGTGAGCCACCTCGAAGACCCCGCCACCGCCAGAGCCACCTCAGCTGCAGCGTCAGGCATTGAGCTCCGCGCTGACCCCCTCGATCTTTGCGCCACCGCTATCAGTGGGGCGAGCCTTGGAGACAGCGCCACCGCCTCTGTTCCTTGAGCCGCGCGCCTTGCTTCTCGAGCAGAGCGCCACCTCGTGGTTCGTGACGACGCTTCAAGTTTCGTACCACCGTCGAGTCATGAAGTCGTCGGAGCCGCCGTCTGCTCGTCGACTAGAGATCCGCTGTCCAGTGGCCGGATCTGCTTAGCCACCGACGCGACACGCCAGCATCGCTCCAGAGCCTCATCTACGTCGCCTTGTGCCGTCGCCGAGGATCGACGTCCCCTTCATGCCGGTGAGCCCCTCTCGATCTACTCCATCCCCTTTCTCGTCTTCCATGCTTCTAGATCTAAGGTTTTCTAGGGTTTGTATTGCTAGAAATTAGGGTTTCGGTTGGGGAAGACGACCTAGAAATCTAGGGTTTCTGACCTAGAAATTGGGAACCTAGGTTAGGTTTCAGAGACGAGAGGAAGACGGAAGGGAAGTTAGGCCTTAGTTGAGAAGAATTAGGGTTAGGGTTCAAGCGAGCGTCTGCTCTGGAAAGAAGGTTCGAAGCAGAGGGAAGACGTAGACGAGGGGAGGAAGAAGAAGTTGTGAGAGAAAATCTTTTGGGTTAGGGTTTGTAGCGGCTGGCCATGACAGGAAGAACTTAGGGTTTCTAGCCGGAGAAGACGAAGTGGGTTAGGGTTTTCGAACTGGAGGAAGTAGACGAGCAGAGGAAGAAGACGAAGTTGGGGGAAAGAAACCGAGTTTCTCTCGCCGGAAGTCGACGAAGAAGACGAAGAGAAGGGGCGGAGTCTTCGGTTGTTCTGGAGAGTTCGTGAACTGAGAAGAGAGTCGGTTATATCTGAGGTTTGGGCCGGGTCCCTGGGCTAGTGAGCGGGCTCGAAGATTGGGCTGTTTGTTTTAATAAAATTTAAGTTTTAATTGTTGGAATAGCTGGATTATGGTTAGTGAGATGGGCTTGGGCTCTGGGCCAGAAGTCGGGCTTTGGAGATTGGGTTGAGTTTTATTATGATTTTCAGCATTGATTTTTCTGTGGGTTGGTTAAGGAGTTTGGGCCAGAGCTTTAGGCTGGCCTGTTCGGTTTTTAAGTTAAATTGTTAGTTTAACAGAGAATGGGCTGGTCTGTGAGTTAGGTTGTGGGCTGGGTGTTAGAAAAAGAAAGAAAAATAAATATGCCAGGATGAGACCTGGATTCAGTGGGCTGGTCCAGTAAGGATTTGGGTCTTAATAGGCTTGTTCTTTAGATAAATTTCTTGTTGTAAGTATTTAGTTAAATAATTGTTAGTAACTGATTTTGTTAGTATATTTTAATTAAATGCATCTAAAGGAAATATATGTATAAATTAGTTATTATTTAAATCCTAGTATATATACTTATTGTCCTAAATATTTTATTGCCATAAACATTTTACTAAAATAAGTCATATTTTATTAGTAAATATATTTGATTCAAATTACTAATTTATGGCTAGTAGTAGTTAGCCATTAAGAAGTTTCTAAAAATATGAAGGTTTTCTTGCAAAAATATAGCTTAAATATTCCTTAAAGAAATATATGTCTTAGTATTTGTCTAGCTAAATAATTCTAGTAAATTAAAAAGGTTTATATAGTTATAAATTTTGCTACCAAAATGTTTAATATTTCTAAAATGGTTTATTAGTATTTATATTGATTTAAACTATAATATTTTCTAAATATTATTATCTATGTTAGTTACTTAGATTGGTTAATGTCACTATTTCAAACCCTAATAATTGTACAAAATATAACAGGTGATTCATTACAACCATGCAGTACTACTCTCGTGCAAACAAACCAAGGCAAGTACACTGACTCGACTTGTACCTTGTTTTCTGTCTTACCTTCATGTGCCATGTTCTCATATTGGACACGAGATACACACGATTGTCTTGTACCATTGTTCATTGCTTGTGCGTCATTGTTTATTGCGGGGATTGGGGAAAATATTAGCTTTTGTGTGACCACACCCAACATAGGAAATTGTGGATAGCCTAATCGTACACTTCACGTATGATGAAGTCGGACCTTGTAGAATTGACTCATTGACTCATTGCCTCATTGATTGATTGATTGCTCCTAAGCCGGTCACACATTAGTTTTAATATTTCAAAATGGTCACAATTGCATATTGATTGTCGTGATTCATTGCCTTGTACATTGATAGCCGTGTTCATTGTCTAGCATCTTGATTGTCATCCATTGCCTGCAGTTTTACATTTTATTTTCGGTACCGCAGTTCACTTTCATTTCATGTTCTAGTATTCTGGTATTCTGGTTTCACCTTGTACTCTGGATTACAGATTACATTGTATATTGTCTGGTCAGGGTTGTACTTTGCTCTTTTCCTGACAGGATCGTTGCAGGCGAGTGGGAGATTACATGGAGCTGGTAATTGCTTGGATATTGCAGCTTTTATTTTTAGTTTATTTTCTGGAGATTGTTTTGTAGATATTCATTATTGTATATTATTTTATTTGACCAGATTTGTCTCCGGCTGAGTTTGTATTTAAAAGACTTGATGGATATTGGTGATTTCTGGGAACGTTATAAAAGCTGTGTTTTGTTTACATTATATTGTGACTTTGAGTTTTCCTTAGTATTGTACAGCTTACTTCGTCGTGTCCAACGACGAAGGCTGGGCGTGTCCGACTCGTATCCGATTATTCGGGAGCGGGGCATGACATGTTTTTAGTGGTGGCCCATGCAGGTCTATCCTAATGACACTTAGGCTATAAAGTGTTATTGGGGGACCAGCGAAAGCTAAGGAAAACTCATCACAGCATAGGAACTGCAGAAAAATGGATTATAAAGATGGTTTATGAAAATAGTTTATGGTTTATGATTAATGGTTTATGCTTTATGGTTATTGATGTTTAAAACTTTTTAAAAATTTGATTTAATTATGATTTTAGGATAGCTTATGATTTTTATAGGATATAGCAATCAACAGTTTATTTTTCTGTTACAGGACGGTCGCCACGACGAACGCTGGGACCAGTGAGCAGCCTGCACCCAGTGCACAGAAGCAGCTTCCATCGCCTCCGCCCCAGCCGATTCTACCGACGATGATGTTCGATGGCACGCAAGTGATGGCCATGTTCCAGCAATTCATGGAGGTCCAGAATCACTAAGCTGCGCAGTTCAGAAAGACCGTCGTCGACGTACTCAGGACCAGAGAGCCAGCTCCACCAGCACCGCCGGCACCAGCAGCGCCGAGGCCAGGGTCTGCCAAGGACTATCAGTTCCTCCGCCCGATAGATTTCTGGGGAAATGAGGGGATAGTCTACGCAGACGAGTGGCTGGAGAATGCTGAACGCTCATTGAAGATGGCGAGGATCCCGGATGATTTGCAAGTCAAAGTTGCGAGCATGCGACTATTCGACATCGCTAGGGCTTGGTACCGGAAGGAGCCCCAGTTAGCAGAGCCCAGAGTTTCCCGGAAGGATTTCAAACTACTTTTCCAGGAGAAGTTCTTCCCGGATGTGGAACGAGATGAGCTTAGGATGCAATTTGAAGCATTGCAGCAAGGGAATATGTCAGTGGCCCAGTATACATCCGAGTTCACCCGACACAGCAGGTTCGCAGAGAACCTAGTCAGCACGCCGGAGGAGAGGGCCTGGATGTTCAAGAAGGGTTTTACCAGGGAGCTGCGACATGCAGTAGCTATCAGTCAGGCCACTACATATGCGAGCATCCTTAAAGTTGCTCAGGGAGTGGAGAAGGAGATGGACCCGAAGCTCAAGCGGGACCGAGTTATTGGCGCCAGCAGTTCCCAGGATCCGCCAAAGCGGGCCGACACTCAGCAGAGGACACCTCAGCATCAGCATCATGTTCGAGCACCGACATCGCCGAGGCAGCAGAGGCAGATTCAGACTCCAGTGTACTTCTCTTGTGCGTATTGCAAGAGACCGGGACACCATGTCGATGAATGCCGCAAGAAGTTAGGGCAGTGCTTGATCTATGGATCTGCCACTCACCAAGTGAGAGATTGCCCTGCAGCTTTCACTCGTCAGGAGCCAGCACCAGAGCAGCAGCAGGAGGACCCAGTTTATGAGGATCAGTAGTAACTGCAGGAGCGCAGTCAAGTGGACCATTATCTTTCTTACTTGTTTGAAGTAGCTGTATTTCTTTTATATTGCCTATTTGGAGGCTTGTCTCTGAGTTTTCTTGCACTTACTATTTTTCATATTGTCTAGTGACTACTTGTTAGTCCTTGTTATTTTACTACATAAATAAATCATTTAGTTTTCTAGTTGCCTTTAATAAATTTTGATTGATTTTGTACATGGCAAAACCCTTGAAATTTCGAGGACGAAATTTTTGTAAGGGGGTAGATTTGTAACTCCCAAAATCATGTTTGGTAAATTTTAGGATTTTTTCTATTTTTCTTGAATTTAAATATTGTTTCTTACAAAAAACCTAATTTTGATCGAATAAGTAAATTTGATTTTCTACTAAACAATTAATTCCATTTTCTTAACCTGATTTTTATTTTATTATTGGTTGATGTGATTTATTAAAATTTTGATGGATATGATTGGATTTTTGTTTTAGCATTGGTTATTTTCCTTGTATGGTAATAAGAATTCTGATTTCCTGTTAACTTAGTTGACATGAGTAGTTTAACTAATAAGTTTAAATAATTTAATCATGTATACTTTTACTATGGGTAATAAAGATCATATTTTTCTTAATAATAAATTCTGGAGTTCTTTATTTTTCAACTATTTTTCTATGGGCTTTAATTCCAGCCATTCTAATTAATTAGGAGATTAACTAATTGTTTTGGAATTTGAAATTCTTTTAACTATATGTTTTGAAAATCTATGGAGGGAATCTTGATTGTCGAAATTCCATTTTAAAATATTGTTTTTGGAAATTATGTTTGGAAACTGTTGGTTTTGAATTTGAAATCTGTTAGCATTTAAATATTCGTTTTGAAATCTGTTCTTTTTGGAGATCTATTGGAGGGAATATTGGTTTTGGAAAGTTGTTTCGAAAATTATTTGAATTTTGAAAAATTACTTTATTTGAAAATCTGTTGGAGCTCTTTTCCTATTTAAAACTGTTTGAATTTTCGTTTAGAGATCTGGTTCAATTTCGAAATTTGAAAAGCTGTTACACTGCCACTCTAATCTAATTTAGCCCCAGATCTAATGTTAACTACTGCTACCTCCATTATAATTACCCCTAAATCTATAATTATTTACCTACACTGCCACCCATTATTACACTATAAATAATACTAAAATATTACACGCAGTACAATACAATTCTGACAGGCACAATACACCTCACTTTTTCTCTCTCTACACGTCACCCTCTCTCATCTCTCTCTCTGTCCTCTCTTTCCTCACTGGACAGGAGGCTGAGCCGCCATGCGCCACCGCACCTCGCTGGAGCGCCACCGAGTTCGCCGACCACCATCGTCATCGCCAGAGCGCCGTCGTCGCCTCGACTGCTGCGCTGCTTCTCGAGCAGTGAGCCACCTCGAAGACCCCGCCACCGCCAGAGCCACCTCAGTTGCAGCGTCAGGCATTGAGCTCTGCGCTGACCCCCTCGATCTTCGTGCCACCACCATCAGTGGGGCGAGCCTTGGAGATAGCGCCACCGCCTCTGTTCCTTGAGCCGTGCACCTTGCTTCTCGAGCAGAGCGCCACCTCGTGGTTCGTGCCGACGCTTCGAGTTTCATACCACCGCCGAGTCAGGAGGTCGTCGGAGCCACCGTCTGCTCGTCGACTGGAGATCCGCCGTCCAGTAGCCGGATCTGCTTAGCCACCGACGCGACACGCCAGCATCGCTCCAGAGCCTCGTCTCCGTCGCCATGTGCCGCCGTCGAGGATCAACGTCCCCTTCAGGCCGGTGAGCCCCTCTCGATCTACTCCATCCCCTTTCTCGTCTTCCATGCTTCTAGATCTAAGGTTTTCTAGGGTTTGTATTGCTAGAAATTAGAGTTTCGGTTGGGGAAGACGACCTAGAAATCTAGGGTTTCTGACCTAGAAATTGGGAACCTAGGGTTAGGTTACAGAGACGAGAGGAAGACGGAAGGGAAGTTAGGCCTTGGTTGAGAAGAATTAGGGTTAGGGTTCAGGTGAACGTCTGCTCTGGGAAGAAGGTTCGAAGCAGAGGGAAGACGTAGACAAGGGGAGGAAGAAGAAGTTGTGAGAGAAAATCTTTAGGGTTAGGGTTTGTAGCGGCTGGCCATGACAGAAAGAACTTAGGGTTTCTAGCCGGAGTAGACGAAGTGGGTTAGGGTTTTCGAACTGGAGGAAGTAGACGTGCATAGGAAGAAGACGAAGTTGGAGAAAGAAACCGAGTTTCTCTTGCCGGAAGTCGACGGAGAAGACGAAGAGAAGGGGCGGAGTCTTTGATTGTTCTGGAGAGTTCGTGAACTGAGAATAGAGTCGGTTATATCTGAGGTTTGGGCCGGGTCCCTGGGCTAGTGAGCGGGCTCGAAGATTGGGCTGTTTGTTTTAATAAAATTTAATTTTTAATTGTTGGAATAGCTGGATTATGGTTAGTGAGATGGGCTTGGGCTCTGGGCTCTGGGCCAGAAGTCGGGCTTTGGAGATTGGGCTGAGTTTTATTATGATTTTCAGCTTTGATTTTTCTGTGGGTTGGTTAAGGAGTTTGGGCCAGAGCTTTAGGCTGGCCTGTTCGGTTTTTAAGTTAAATTGTTAGTTTAACAGAGAATGGGCTGGTCTGTGAGTTAGGTTGTGGGCTGGGTGTTAGAAAAAGAAAGAAAAATAAATATGCCAGGCTGAGACTTGGATTCAGTAGGCTGGTCCAGTAAGGATTTGGGTCTTAATAGGCTTGTTCTTTAGATAAATTTCTTGTTGCAAGTATTTAGTTAAATAATTGTTAGTTACTGATTTTGTTAGTATATTTTAATTAAATGCATCTAAAGGAAATATATGTATAAATTAGTTATTATTTAAATCCTAGTATATATACTTATTGTCCTAAATATTTTATTGCCATAAACATTTTAGTAAAATAAGTCATATTTTATTAGTAAATATATTTGATTCAGATTACTAATTTATGGCTAGTAGTATTTTGCCATTAAGAAGTTTCTAAAAATATGAAGGTTTTTTTTGCAAAAATATAGCTTAAATATTCCTTAAAGAAATATATGTCTTAGTATTTGTCTAGCTAAATAATTCTAGTAAATTAAAAAGGTTTATATAGTTATAAATTTTGCTACCAAAATGTTTAATATTTCTAAAATGGTTTATTAGTATCTATATCGATTTAAACTATAATATTTTCTAAATATTATTATCTATGTTAGTTACTTAGATTGGTTAATGTCACTATTTCAAACCCTAATAATTGTACAAAATATAACAGGTGATTCATTACAACCATGCAGTACTACTCTCGTGCAAACAAACCGAGGCAAGTACACTAACTCGACTTGTACCTTGGTTTTTGTCTTACCTTCATATGCCATGTTCTCATATTGGACACGAGATACACATGATTGTCTTGTACCATTGTTCATTGCTTGTGCGTCATTGTTTATTGCGGGGATTGGGGGAAATATTAGCTTTTGTGTGACCACACCCAACCTAGGAAATTGTGGATAGCCTAATCGTACACTTCACGTACGATGAAGCCGAACCTTGTAGAATTGACTCATTGACTCATTGTCTCATTGATTGATTGATTGCTCCTAACCCGGTCACACATTAGTTTTAATATTTCAAAATGGTCACAATTGCATATTGATTGTCGTGATTCATTGCCTTGTACATTGATAGCCGTGTTCATTGTCTAGCATCTTGATTGTCATCCATTGCCTGCAGTTTTATATTTCATTTCCGGTACCGCATTTTACTTTCATTTCATGTTCTAGTATTCTGGTATTCTGGTATTCTGGTTTCACCTTGTACTCTGGAATACAGATTATGTAACTTCACCTTTTCAAATTGGTAATTTTCATAACAAAAAAAACTTAATTGTTTTATAAACTTTATTTAAATTGTTAATTTTAGTCAACTATAAAGATTGGGTTTAATTTGTTTTATTAAATTTTCCATATTGGACAAACCATGGGCTGCCCTAGCATCCAGAGCCCATCAAGGGTTGGTATCAATATGTATATACTCTTAAATCTCTTTTCTCCTTCATTACTAAACTGTACAAAGGAGGAAGGGAAATTAGAATTCTTCCTAGCCGGTTGCCAGCTGAGCCATGTGCTCAGTAACAACCTAATCGAGCCTCCCATTTTTTTCCCCTCCAATTTCTAGACAGCTTATTTAAGGATCATCACCCTCTCCTCTTCCTTCATCCTTGCTTCACGAAAACCCCAATTCCTGAAGAGACTTCTTCTTCCCCAGTCCAAATTCGGCTCAAGTAGGAAGTTCATAGCAATGGCGCACGGAGGAAGTCACTCCAATCTCGAAGCTGGTAATAGAGTCTTCGTTTGTTTCTTCTTTGATTCGATGCCACATGGATGTGCTAATGTCGACCGATCAATTTCATTCCAGATTATTCTTCACATCTTGATCAGTCCTGTTGAATTAACAACCAAATGACAAGGTGAATTTTCAATTTGATTCATAAAGTACATCTCTAATTTCTGTTTTGATTTGAATTAGTAATGTTCATACTAGATCTTAGAATTTGGGTTCATCTCCTTCTTCGAAAGCTCCGTTGATTCGGTTGATCCACTCGAATTGAAGAGGTAAACCTATGATCTGCAGATGATTGATTTTACAACTATTCCTCAATAAATTCTGAATGATTTAGAAATTTCTAAATCCTAGATCGATTGTTGATTTGGTGTCCGATCCTTGTTCCTGAACTTTCAATGCTTGCAAATCAGTTTGAGTGTCAATTGGTATTAACATCCTGTGTACAGGATTCAAATATCCATTTACACTATTCTCTGAATAGATGCATGATGTGTTTAACAATAGGATAACAGGAAACCTGGGCTATACATATATATAGAATTGGGGGTTGGCCTTGGTGCTAGATTGTATGGATCTTATTGACAGGTTAACCATGGTTAACTCATCTAAACTCTTTGTGATAGATTATTCTTTTATATATTTTGACCTAAAATGATCTTCCATTGAGTAGCTAGGAGTAGCAGTTAGGATAGAAGAGTTTTAGAGATCAGTGGCTAACAAATCAATGTTGGAGCTTAATTTTCAATTGAAATTAACATGTTAGAATGTTAGAGTTTATTCTTAGTTGGTTGTTTAACTAAGCTATACGAAAGGTGGAGGAACTGATCCTGGTAGCAGGGGAATTGGTTAGTTGCTGAACTAAATCTCACATTGCAATATATTAACTCCTGAGACCTCAGATGCAGTAGGATGAACCTGAAAATTCGTACCAGTATTATCAATGAGCTGGGACTTTATAAGCAGTGACTTAATAAGTTTAAGGAGTGAGCCCCTATAGCAATGTTCTGATCCAATTAACCGAACCTGAGATTGCATGTGTCATGTTGGTTCAGTCTAATGAGCATGAACTGTTGTTTAAGTGCTGGTTTCTATAGAGATTTTGGAAGCTAAGTTACATGTCCGAAATATAGGTGGGTGTGTAATCAGGTTCAGTGCAAACCTGGACTGTCCTGTTCAGGAAATTGGTGTCAATGTTTAGTTAGTTTGATATGGGTAAATCCTGGAATGAGTAGTCACAACCAAGTTTCAATTTAAAGTAGAATTGTTTAAGGACTGTTTTGGATTCAGACATTTGATTTCCTAATTTAGGAGTGAATTTGATTTGCTATGAGAGAATTGAACTGTGGTAAACCTGAGAATGGACTGAATATCAGTCCATTCTATGGAACCAGGCTATGTTATCATTAGATGATGACTACTTTGATGTCATATTTGGTTTTGAGACGAAGGGTTGGAAGCTGGGATTTAGTTTGTGATTGGACTGACTTAGTTCAGACACTTGAGTAGCAATTCAGTTAGAAGACCATTTCCAGGAACAATTTGGGAAATGAAGTCTGGTATAATTATAGCCTGGGACAGTGTGATTGACACTTAGAATGATTTGACTAAGTTCAGCTCTTTTGAGTATTCAGGGGATCACCTTAGATTATAAGGAGGATGCTCAAGGTTACAGTACAGTTTTGACCTGCACATTGTGGTAATGTTAAGACTGGTATCAAGATTTAGTTTTGACTGATTACATCAGTCCTGAAGCAGGAATGACTTTAGGAATAAATCCTGAAATAGAGTGGACTATAGAATGAATGTCCAGGTAGCTCTCTAAGCCTTACTATTCAACAGAGTGTCTCAGCAAATTGGGTACAAGTGAAAGTTAAGGGGTTATCAGGTGAGTGGTTGGTATTGTTCTATTGAGAAGGAGGATGGCTAGAACAATTGGAATGGTTGGTTAGGAATGAACCTAGGATAATTATGGTTTTAGAATTTTGGCATGATGAGTATCGGGGATGCTCATGGATATGTGTGTGGTTTTGTTTGAGTTTAAATCCTGAAATGGTGTAGACACAACCTAAGTCCCAATTCGAGTTTAGGAAATGATGAGTAGGATGATTATTGGCCTTTAAACAAAGTGCAATAGTTAGTGTGTTAGTTAAAGTCTAGTTGCTTGTAGTCCAAATTTAGAAAATAGCCAATAGCTTATTTTTTTTATGATAAATAAAATTAGGTGTTAACTGTCAACTTAATAAATATTACAAATTACTTTACAGGAGGATTCCAGTTCTTCTACTTTTCTCGATCACCCGGAGCAGGCAAGTATACTCCTCTGAATTGTTCATTTCTCATGTCTTCATTATTTCTTCTTATATCTCTTGATGACACGATATATCACGATATTGCCTCATTTTATGTTCCATGTTTCATTGTGTCTGGGAGGGGAAATACTATAGAGATGTGAACAAACCCTGTTACTACTCATGTGAATAGCTTGGGTCCCGCACCGTGCACGCGGGGCCAAAGCCGTACCATTTCATTATCATTGTATCTACCCAAGCCGATCACACTCTAGAAGTATTTCAAATATTGCACATGTCAGGATTCAGTATTTTATTTCAGGATTTCATGGTTGTATTTCATGTTCAGGCTGTATTTCATGTTCAGTTTGTATTTCATGATTCAGGTTGTATTTCATGTTCAGGACTCTTACCATGTTTCCCTGTTTTACTTTCAGTATTCCTATTCAGTTCATGTCTTGTTCTCATTTTCTGTACTTTATATTATTCATGTTTTCTTGATTCATACCATGATGTACATGTTCATTTCTTTGGATATACTTTGCTCCGCTCCTGAATAGGATATGTTGCAGGTATGCTTGCAGGACATTGATCTACTCTATGGGCCAGAGCCCAGTATTTAGCTGAGCAGGATGAGGCTTAGCTTGAGGTTTCAGGTTTAGATTAGTTAGCTTTACTTTTAGATATTGACTCTAGAGTTCATAGCACTTTTCATTTCTGTTGATTCTGGTACATTATGATATCTGGATTTGTGGATTATGGTGATCATTCTGGGATACGTTTTTAGATGCTGTGATTCTATACTTTCATGTTTATCTGGTTAGTTTTCCCTAGCTTGGTACAGCTTACTTCATTGTGTCTAACAATGAAGGTTGGGCGTGTCCGACTCGTGTCCGATTATTCGGGAGCGGGTCGTGACATGTTTTTAGTGGTGGCCCATGCAGGTCCATCCTAATGGTACCTATGTATTAGCGTACTATTGGGGGACTTGATTAACTAGGGAAACTTGATCACAGCATAGGAAAAATCGAAAAATAAGGGTATATCAGGTATATCAGGAATATTAATATTCTATAAACACTTGTTGTATTTAGGTCTAGGTTATTTTAACAGTTTTCTATTTTTTAGATAGTTCAAAAGCACGCGACACCGGGACAGTCGATCCACCTACACTTGAAGGTTTCGAGCTACCACTACCTTCTATCACTCTACTATCCCCATGGGTAGAACGTAGTTGACGGAGACGTTTGAAGAGTCCCTTGACAACCAGAAGGAGCATGTCATCCTTTCCAAGTCAGACTTGTGAATACACTCTCCGAGCCAGGAAGGACTTCTGATTTCCAGACTCTCAGACACTTGAATTTTTCTGACACCGAGCGCATATCTTACACCAAGGAGCAAATCGAGAACCTGGAGTTACCACTGAAGATCACCCAAGTTTCTGAGGACCCGACTTCTCTAAAGATTAGAGCCACCTGCCAGGAGATCCAGAATGTAGCACAGATAATAGGACACAACGGGAAACTGAAGCTCAGAAGGAACATGAAGATTTATGACAAAGACAACAACTATCCTGGACCCACAAAGCGTCACAACACTCAGTCAGCGTTTCTTCGGTCACATCACCAGTCGCATCATCAGGAGCAGATCTCAGTAGCCAGCATGCCAGCAGCGATATATTCCTGCCAGAGCCTTGCACTTCAGCCCCAGCGGGAGATCCAGATTCAGATCCAGCCGATGATCATTTACAATTTCTGCCACCTCTCAGGATGCCACTATGAAGAGTGCCACAAAAGACGGAGGCTATACTGTACTACGGATCGCCTGCCCACCAAGTCAAGGACTGCTGGAGAACGTTGATCACACTGCCCGAGAACAAGCGCGAGGAGCATCAGACTACAGCAAAAAGGAACCACCTTTTCAGAATCAGCAACCACATGGAGCACTACCGCAAGGACCGGCCTACGACAGGACAGTTGAAGAAGGTTGAAGAGATTCCAGTCCCGGAAGAATACTGAAGATAGACTGAAGACAAAAGACTCTTTTGCATGGTTAGAGAAAACCATGGATCATGATTCATAATCCAATTTTTCCTTAGATTTCTCTTGCACCTAGATTGTTTCTTAAAAACCTCTTTGTTTCCTATTTAAGGATTATTAGATTTTATTTCCTCTTCTGAAACCTTGGTCGCTATTCGAGATGTATTTGGAAAGTTGTTTCTATTCTTGTTCGTAACTCTGCTCTTATTCAAGGTTTTCTTCCTATCCGATAATTTGTTTTCTATGGCGTCGTTTCCTAATTAAAGATTTGGTTCTACTCGAATTTTGTTCCCTATTCAGACTCTGTTGATATTTAAGACTTTACTTCGGAATTACATTCCTGTTCAAACTTATGCCATTCAAAACCTTGTTTGAATCTTGCTTCTATTCGAGATTTCATTTGCAGATTTCGTTTCTATCTTGAAAATTTGCCTCGTTCCCTATGAGATTTTATTTCTCATTCGTGAATTATTTTTCGTTCTATTCACGATCTTGTTGATCTTGCCCCGTATTTTGAGATTTTACTTGTTTCGTATCCGCTATTTAATACCATGTTTTCATATTCATTTTTCATGACTTTGTTTTCTATTATTGGGTTCTATTTGAAATTTTGTTCCTATTTGAACTGTGTACTATTCGAGAATTATTCCTACTCAAAATATCATCTTGAAACCTTGCTTGAACCTTTGCTTCTATTGATGCTTGTTTGGGATTTCACTTCCTATTCTTGATTTTATATTTATTTGAGATTGTCTTTATCTGCGGTTTTGTTTCAAACTTAATTGAGATTTGCTTGTCTCATATTTACAATCCAATACCTTGTATTCCATTCACTAAATGATACGTGCTTTCCATTCACTCTTCGTAACCTAGCTTTCTATTTGAGATTTCTATTCGAGATTTTGTATTCTATTCGTGACTTTGTTGATAATTGATTTCTTATCTGAGATTGTTTTGAAATTCCTTTCCATTCGAGGTAGTGTTTGAGATTTCGTTATTCGTGAGTTTGTTATGCATTGATTCATGAACAAGGATTTTGGTTATTATTTCGAGACTTTGTTTCCTATCCGGTATCTTGCTTTTATGTCACCTTGAGATTTTGCTACCTATCTGGGATTAAGTCCATATACTAAATCTTGTTACCATTCCAGATATCAGTTGAAATTTCGTCATAAATTGAAACTTCGCTCCCTGTCTGAAATTTTAAATCTCCCTGGTTGCCCTTTTGTATTCACTGATTGGATCCCTTATCGTCTCTTAGTACCTAATAAATCCTTGTATTCAAACAGTCAGGTAATTTCACTATTTCCGTGACTTGGACTATTGAAACTTATTTTGAATTCCTTGAAACTCTTTTAAAATTCCTAGAGATAAAGTCGAGAGGCTATTCGATGACCTACTATGGCATGACAGTTGCACGCTGCAGCCATTAGCTGGATTATGGAGGCTGAGGGTTCACTGCAGCCAGTAGCGCACTGGCGAGGCAGGAACTCTAAGTTGAAGTGATTTCAGACACCCATAGGTTTTCGAGTGTTGTCGAGACTTGTCATATTCTTCATATCTTGACCTCTTGGGTTGTTTCGTCAATGCTTGTTGGAAAATGGATAAGGTTGATAGAGTATTCGGAGACATATTGTTATTTGAGTCACGGAGCCGAAAGTCCACTGCAGTCAGATACATACTGGCGGGGTAGGGATTCTAAGCAAAGTGATTTCGGATACCAACATGTTCTTGGATATTCTGGAGACTATATTTCCTTTTCATATGATTATTGGTTTTCGAGAATCACAAATCCTTGCATGTTCACCCTGATTTGATACTAATATCTCCTGAGTATTTCGTACGTTCCTCAAATCAACCCTTGCTAATTACCTTCTAGTATTGTATCGTTAGATCATTAAATTTCCTCAAATTATACATTGCCAGATTTTAATTCCATACTTCATTTATGCCTCGTCTAAACTCAATCTTAAATCATGTCTATCTGACCATGATTTTCCTATCTTGTCCTAGTCCACTGGTGTTAAACTATCGATTTCGATCGTACCTAATAATTGTGTATTCATGATTTTGCTCCTCTAAGATGTAATTGAACTTCATTCCATTCGTGCCTATTTAATCCTTGATCATTGTTAGATCGTATATATTTTTTTTTTCTTGTGAGTAATTATCATATTTGATCTCAAGGCTCAGGGCGTCTCAGAGTTTCACAGGATCGGCAGAAGTACTGGGCGGACAGCAACAGACGGCCACTGGAGTTCGCGGTTGGAGATAAAGTGTTCCTGAGAATCTCACCGACTCGGGGCGTCATTCACTTTGGTAGAGGCGGGAAGCTCCGATCGAGATTTATCAGGCCTTTCGACGTGACAGCACAAATTGGCAAGGTGGCATATCGACTAGCGCTTCCAGCTAGCTTGGAGGGAGTACACGATGTTTTCCATGTGTCTCAGCTCCGACGCTACATTCCAGATCCTAGCCATGTGGTGGACTATTCCGAGCTGGAGGTGGGCCCGAGATTGACCTACGAGGAGCAGCCAGTAGAGATCCTTGATCGGAGGAAGAAACGCTTGCGGAACCAGACTATTCCACATGTCCGCGTTATGTGGAGACACCACTCTCCCGGGGAGTCCACATGGGAGCACGAGGAGGAGATGCGAGATCGCTATCCCAGTTTATTTACTTGATTGTACTTTTGTGTTTCAGAGAATTTACATTTCAATAAATGATTGGTATTTGGTATGAAACATTTTTATTGATAAATATGTTGTTTTCTTGAAATTTCGGGGACGAATTTTTTGAGGGGGGAAGATTTATAACTTCACCTTTTCAAATTGGTAATTTTCATAACAAAAAAAACTTAATTGTTTTATAAACTTTATTTAAATTGTTAATTTTAGTCAACTATAAAGATTGGGATTAATTTGTTTTATTAAATTTTCCATATTGGACAAACCATGGGCTGCCCTAGCATCCAGAGCCCATCAAGGGTTGGTATCAATATGTATATACTCTTAAATCTCTTTTCTCCTTCATTACTAAACTGTACAAAGGAGGAAGGGAAATTAGAATTCTTCCTAGCCGGTTGCCAGCTGAGCCATGTGCTCAGTAACAACCTAATCGAGCCTCCCATTTTTTCCCTCCAATTTTTAGACAGCTTATTTAAGGATCATCACCCTCTCCTCTTCCTTCATCCTTGCTTCACGAAAACCCCAATTCCTGAAAAGAATTCTTTTTCCCCAGTCCAAATTCGGCTCAAGTAGGAAGTTCATAGCAATGGCGCACGGAGGAAGTCACTCCAATCTCGAAGCTGGTAATAGAGTCTTCGTTTGTTTCTTCTTTGATTCGATGCCACATGGATGTGCTAATGTCGACCGATCAATTTCATTCCAGATTATTCTTCACATCTTGATCAGTCCTGTTGAATCAACAACCAAATAACAAGGTGAATTTTCAATTTGATTCATAAAGTACGTCTCTAATTTCTGTTTTGATTTGAATTAGTAATGTTCATACCAGATCTAAGAATTTGGGTTCATCTCCTTCTTCGAAAGCTCTGTTGATTCGGTTGATCCACTCGAATTGAAGAGGTAAACCTATGATCTGCAGATGATTGATTTTACAACTATTCCTCAATAAATTCTGAATGATTTAGAAATTTCTAAATCCTAGATCGATTGTTGATTTGGTGTCCGATCCTTGTTCCTGAACTTTCAATGCTTGCAAATCAGTTTGAGTGTCAATTGGTATTAACATCCTGTGTACATGATTCAAATATCCATTTACACTATTCTCTGAATAGATGCATGATGTGTTTAACAATAGGATAACAGGAAACCTGGGCTATACATATATATAGAATTGGGGGTTGGCCTTGGTGCTAGATTGTATGGATCTTATTGACAGGTTAACCATGGTTAACTCATCTAAACTCTTTGTGATAGATTATTCTTTTATATATTTTGACCTGAAATGATCTTCCATTGAGTAGCTAGGAGTAGCAGTTAGGATAGAAGAGTTTTAGAGATCAGTGGCTAACAAATCAATGTTGGAGCTTAATTTTCAATTGAAATTAACCTGTTAGAATGTTAGAGTTTATTCTCAGTTGGTTGTTTAACTAAGCTATACGAAAGGGGGAGGAACTGATCCTGGTAGCAGGGGAATTGGTTAGTTGCTGAACTAAATCTCACATTGCAATATATTAACTCCTGAGACCTCAGATGCAGTAGGATGAACCTGAAAATTCGTACCAGTATTATCAATGAGCTGGGACTTTATATAGCAGTGACTTAATAAGTTTAAGGAATTGAGCCCCTATAGCAATGTTCTGATCCAATTAACCGAACCTGAGATTGCATGTGTCATGTTGGTTCAGTCTAATGAGCATGAACTGTTGTTTAAGTGCTGGTTTCTATAGAGATTTTGGAAGCTAAGTTACATGTCCAAAATATAGGTGGGTGTGTAATCAGGTTCAGTGTAAACCTGGACTGTCCTGTTCAGGAAATTGGTGTCAATGTTTAGTTAGTTTGATATGGGTAAATCCTGGAATGAGTAGTCACAACCAAGTTTTAATTTGAAGTAGAATTGTTTAAGGACTGTTTTGGATTCAGACATTTGATTTCCTAATTTAGGAGTGAATTTGATTTGCTATGAGAGAATTGAACTGTGGTAAACCTGAGAATGGACTGAATATCAGTCCATTCTGTGGAACCAGGCTATGTTATCATTAGATGACGACTACTTTGATGTCATATTTGGTTTTGAGAGGAAGGGTTGGAAGCTGGGATTTAGTTTGTGATTGGACTGACTTAGTTCAGACACTTGAGTAGCAATTCAGTTAGAAGACCATTTCCAGGAACAATTTGGGAAATGAAGTCTGGTATAATTATAGCCTGGGACAGTGTGATTGACACTTAGAATGATTTGACTAAGTTCAGCTCTTTTGAGTATTCAGGGGATCACCTTGGATTATAAGGAGGATGCTCAAGGTTACAGTGCAGTTTTGACCTGCACATTGTGGTAATGTTAAGACTGGTATCAAGATTTAGTTTTGACTGATTACATCAGTCCTGAAGCAGGAATGACTTTAGGAATAAATCCTGAAATAGAGTGGACTGTAGAATGAATATCCATGTAGCTCTCTAAGCCTTACTATTCAACAGAGTGTCTCAGCAAATTGGGTACAAGTGAAAGTTAAGGGGTTATCAGGTGAGTGGTTGGTATTGTTCTATTGAGAAGGAGGATGGCTAGAACAATTGGAATGGTTGGTTAGGAATGAACCTAGGATAATTATGGTTTTGGAATTTTGGCATGATGAGTATCGGGGATGCTCATGGATATGTGTGTAGTTTTGTTTGAGTTTAAATCCTGAAATGGTGTAGACACAACCTAAGTCCCAATTCGAGTTTAGGAAATGATGAGTAGGATGATTATTGGCCTTTAAACAAAGTGCAATAGTTAGTGTGTTAGTTAAAGTCTAGTTGCTTGTAGTCCAAATTTAGAAAATAGCCAATAGCTTATTTTTTTTATGATAAATAAAATTAGGTGTTAAATGTCAACTTAATAAATATTACAAATTACTTTATAGGAGGATTCCAGTTCTTCTACTTTTCTCGATCACCCGGAGCAGGCAAGTATACTCCTCTGAATTGTTCATTTCTCATGTCTTCATTATTTCTTCTTGTATCTCTTGATGACACGATATATCACGACATTGCCTCATTTCATGTTCCATGTTTCATTGTGTCTGGGAGGGGAAATACTATAGAGATGTGATCAAAACCTGTTACTACTCATGTGAATAGCTTGGGTCCCGTACCGTGCACGCGGGGCCAAAGCCGTACCATTTCATTATCATTGCATCTACCCAAGCCGATCACACTCTAGAAGTATTTCAAATATTGTACATGTCAGGATTCAGTATTGTATTTTAGGATTTCATGGTTGTATTTCATGTTCAGGCTGTATTTCATGTTCAGTTTGTATTTCATGATTCAGGTTGTATTTCATGTTCAGGACTCTTACCATGTTTCCCTGTTTTACTTTCAGTATTCCTATTCAGTTCATGTCTTGTTCTCATTTCCTGTACTTTACATTATTCATGTTTTCTTGATTCATACCATGATGTACATGTTCATTTCTTTGGATATACTTTGCTCCGCTCCTGAATAGGATATGTTGCAGGTATGCTTGCAGGACATTGATCTACTCTATGGGCCAGAGCCCAGGATTTAGCTGAGCAGGATGAGGCTTAGCTTGAGGTTTCAGGTTTAGATTAGTTAGCTTTACTTTTAGATATTGACTCTAGAGTTCATAGCACTTTTCATTCCTGTTGATTCTGGTACATTATGATATCTGGATTTGTGGATTATGGTGATCATTCTGGGATACGTTTTTAGATGCTGTGATTCTATACTTTCATGTTTATTTGGTTAGTTTTCCCTAGCTTGGTACAGCTTACTTCATTGTGTCTAACAATGAAGGCTGGGCGTGTCCGACTCGTGTCCGATTATTCGGAAGCGGGTCGTGACAGATTACATTATATATTGTCTAGTCAGGGTTGTACTTTGCTCTTTTCCTGACAGGATCGTTGCAGGTGAGTGAGAGATTACATGGAGCTGGTGATTGCTTGGATATTGCAGCTTTTATTTTTAGTTTATTTTCTGGAGATTGTATTGTAGATATTCATTATTGTTTATTATTTCATTTGACTGGATTTGTCTCCGGCTGAGTTTGTATTTAAAAGACATGATGGATATTGGTGATTTCTGGGAACGTTATAAAAGCTGTATTTTGTTTAGATTACATTGTGACTTTGAGTTTTCCTTAGTATTGTACAACTTACTTCGTCGTGTCCAACGACGAAGGCTGGGCGTGTCCGACTCGTATCCGATTATTCGGGAGCGGGGCGTGACAACTTCGTAGAGCCTGTTTGTAACCACACTTTTCAACGTGTATTATATATATATATATATATATATATATATATGGAAAAGGGAAAATTTTATTTCAAACTCAACACATAATCATACAATCAGAGTGGTCTTCCATTCATCAGGTTTTCATAGCTTTTACATCAAAATCAATATAATAGAGGATGCCTACAGGAGGGATGAAAAGTCCCTCGAAGATGCGACGATTCCTCTCCCTCCATACATGCCAAACAGCAGCAGCCAGCCAAACTCTAGCGGTCTAAATTTTATTCCAAACTCAACATATAATCATACAATCAGAGTGGTCTCCCACTCATCAGGCTTCTAGAGCTTTTACATCAAAATCAATGTTATGGAGGATGTCTACAAGAGGGGTGAAAATCCCCTCGAAGATGCGATGATTCCTCTTCCTCCATACATGCCAGGCAGCAGCAGCCAGTCGAACTCTAGCAGTCTTAAATCCAGACCTGACCTCTCCCTCTGCGGTTTCGAATCCCATTGATGATATCTCCGATCTCCCGGTCAGTGTCACATCCGCCCAGCATCCGGCATTATTCATACCAAATGTACCAGGACACCTCACACTCAAAGAATAAGTGTCGTATAGATTCATCTTCCAAGTCACAAAATGCGCACTTCGGGTTGGGCATCTGGATCCCAAATGAGATGAGTCTGTCCCTCGTCAGAAGGCGACCCAGAAGTAAACGGTAGATGCACAGCTGCATCTTCCTGGCCAGTACCTTGCACCATATGAAATCATAGTCTGCATTAGTAGGAAAAGAACTACGTACAAGGTTGTAGCAGCTTTGGAACCTGAACTCTCTCGAACCCCCAGTATCACCCAGCGGCTCCCAGATTCAGCGATCAGCTGGCTGAGTCAGATCAATCCTAAATGTACGAATAATCTCTCCGAGCTCCTCAGTATGGCGGTAGGTCTCTGGACACCAAACTTCATTCCTGATAATATACTGACATGTCAACCCCCTGCCAGCCTCCCTGTGCGACCTGTCACCCAACATCTCAACCAGAGAATGATGCTCTAGCCATGGGTCCAGCCAGAGGTCAGTAGCAGCTCCATATCTCATGATCCTCCTGATGGAAGATTTGAGAATAGTTCTGTGTCGCAGGATATGCTTGAAAGTAACAGAGTGGTTGTTGTCGATGGGACAGGTGCAGAAATAGTCTTGCTTCATATATCTACTGTACATCCAGGCAGCCCATCCTTGAATGAACCTCTATACCAGCTTCAGAGCCGATACGGCCTCCCTGATCGCCAACAAGGGTCTAAGATCCACCCCTCCCTCCTTCGTCGGCCGACAGAGCTGCTCCCAAGAGATCGCATGCATATCCCCCTCCAGATGAAATTGGCGCATATACATTCCACTTTCCGGATAGTAGCTACAGGAACCAGAATAGATTGGAGCCAGAACTGTGTCAGAGCCGTGATGATCGATCTAACCAACTCAATACGTCCCCCAAATGATAATCCAGCAGCTTGCCACCCTTCGACCCTCCTCTGAGCATACTCCACTAGACTTTGACAATCTAGGTCTCGAGCATAATTAACTGTCAGAGGAACTCCTAGATATTTTACTAGGAGATTGCTTTTTTCCACACCTAGAACTTCAGTGTGTTCCTCCTTTAAGGAGCAGAGAGAATTGAAGTAGACCCGACTCTTCTCACGGTTCATTTGAAGCCCAGTAAGGGTTTCAAGATCTTCCATAATCTCCGAGAGTGTATACATGCCTTCCATAGAGGACTGGATGCAATCCAGGAGATCGTCAGCATATATGAGATGAGTAACCAGTGGCTTGATCCTCCTGAATAACAGAACTAGCCTCCCGCTGTAAACTGCCATATCCATCAGGCAAGTGAAGTACTCCATAAAAAGTGTAAAAAGGTAAGAAGACAATGGGTCGCCTTGCCGGAGTCCTCGATTGCTGCGGAAGAACCCATACGGAGTGCCCTGGATGAGTATAGAGATGGTAGGGGACGTGATGCACTCCCGACTCTGCGCAACCCACCGGTCGTCGAATCCTATGGCAAGTATCAAGTGGCACAGGAAATCCCTATTGACCATGTCATAGGCCTTCCTCAAGTCCAGCTTCACACACGTCTTCTCCCCTCCTAGTTTGTTAAAACCCCTCACTATCTCATGAGCTAGGAGACTGCTCAGCAATCGATCTCCCCTTTATAAAAGTAATCTGGTTTGGAGAGACTAATTACTGCATAATCTCCTCTATATACCGGCACATAAGGTGCGTAAATATTTTGTAAAGATAATTTTAGCATGCTATAGACCTAAAGCCCGACAGCAACGTTGCACCTTCTTTTTTCGGTACAAGAGTCAAGAAGGTATGATCCAGCTCCTTCAGCAGCTTCCCCTCAGTGAAGAACTCCTGGACCATCTCGAGTACCGAGAACTTCAGGATATCTTAGTAGCGTTTATAAAATCCACTTCTAAATCTTCGACCCCGGGGCCTTGTTGGGGTTCGCCTTCATGATGATAGCCTCCACCTCCTGCATCGAGACTGGCGCAAGTTGTTGGCTATTTCCATAAGGCGTCACCGGCTTCTTTGTGATGATATCCGAAAACACAGATAGATAGTCAGTCTGAAATGATAACTCTGAGTAGTACCTGACAGCCTCGTCTTATATCTTCGACGGCTCCTCCACCAGTTTGCCCTCTCCATCAAGCAGCTGAGAAAGATTGTTCCTATGCTGTCTGGTCCGGATAACATCATAGAAGAACTTGGAGCATCTATCGCCATCCTTGAGCTAGGAGCATTTAACGTACTAGGCCGCACTAATCTCCATTTGTAGACATAGAATGTTGACTTCCCCAATCAGCTCCTTCTTTCTAGCCGCTAAGGTCCCATTCAGTATGTCAGTCTGCATAGAAGTTTGGATGGCCCTGAGCTCCACCTCTTTTTTCATCCAAAGAAGGTTTGGTGTAACTCCCTAAATAGATTTTGGTGAGTTTTATATTTTTCTAAATTTCTAGTTGGAAGTACAATAAATTTTTCCTTATATAAAATTAATTCCTTTATATGAAACTGTTTTTATTTATAACTAATGCTACTTCAAGGAATATTATTGTTTTCCTACTTAGTTTTATCTAATTAGTTAATTTTTGTGTAATAAATATTTATTATTACTAATTATCTGGTGATTGTTACTATTGATTAAGGTTAGGATAATTCAATGATCACTATTTATAATTCTATTTTTTTTTCAAACTCTAAATTATCATTTATCTCCATTATATTATTTATCTTTTAATTATGATTGTTATTCTGATTGCTATTTTTGGATGAGATTTATTTTACTGATTGTTTTTTTAGTTAGCCTACCAGTCTTGACCTTGATAGTAGATTGTGGCCTACCATTTTTGGGCCCATCATTTCTAAGAGGTAGAGTTAATTAATTATTAGTGAGTAATTAAAGAAGAACTAATTTTTTTATTAACAGTTGGTAATTATTAAATAATTTTGTAATTAGGGAAATCTGTTTTGAAAACTATTTTGAATTTTTGAATTTGAAAATCTGTTACTAAACCTATTTTCTAAAGGCCCAGATCTGTTTGTATTTACCATACACTACCACTATAGAGTATAACCCCAGATCTAATTTTAATTACAATCCTGCCACTCTCAGCTCTCACACACGCACACACAGATTATTTTATTACAAATAATTGACACACATTTCCATGCACATGCTGACATTTCTGACACTGTAATCTCTTTCTCTTTCTCTCTCTACACACTTTCTCTCTCTATACTCTCTCTTCGATCTTCGTTGGCCGTGTGCCACTGTGAGCCACCGAGGACCTCGCCGGAGTTCGAGCCACCACCGTGCCAGAAGAGCTCAGCCACCGCTCTGCGCCATGATCGGGTCGTTGACGCTGCCAGCCAACGCAACCTCGACTGTGGAGATGATCCTCGGAATCCGCACGCGTCTCTTTGATTCCCGTGATGCCACCTTGATTCCGGGCTGGCTCTTCGACGTTCGAGCCGCCTCTTCGATTTCTGCCTAGTCACCTCGAGATGTGCACCACCGCCTCGTGGACCGCGTCCGACCCTTCGATCCCTGAGCCGCAGTGTCTTGCAGTTCGAGCCACCACCGGAGGAGCAGGGAACCGTTGCCACGACACGCCAGCATCGTCCCGGAGCCATCGTCGACCGGATCCACTGTTCGGAGGCACCGAATCGAGCTGCCCCGACTGACCACTGCCAGATTTTGCCATCCTCGGCCATTGGCGCCAGATCGACGCCACCAGATCTACTGCTAGGACTGCCAGGCCTCGTCGTTGCAGAGCCATCTCGAGACGAAGTCGCCGGAAGAGTTGCTCCACCGCCGTGCCGGGATCTACCGTTTTGGTAAACTTCTTTCGATCTACTCGAACCCCCTACTATTTCTTGCTCTCTGTAAATTAGGGTTTATTTGGGATATATGGTTTCATTGTTTGGAAAGAAAAAGAGGGCTCAGATCTAGGGTTTCACCTAGGGTTTGTGGTCGGGCTAGTGGAGAAGAAGAGACTGGAGAGGATGACCTAGAAACTATGGTTCGGTTGGAGAAGATGGACCTAGGATTAGGGTTTCCTTCCAGTAGATGGGCTCGACTGAGGAATTGTTGCTGTGAGTGAGAGGAGCTTGAGATTTCTAGGGTTTTAATCTAAGGATTGGGAAGAAGAAGAAACATTAGGGTTAGGGTTTCGACTGTAAGCATTAGAGGAAGAAGAAGAGTTTTAGGGGCTGGGTTTTCTGTCGGTTGAGTGTGAAGAATGAGTAAAGAGAGAGAAAGAAGAATTGGTTTTAATAGTTAGGTTTAGTTCATGGGTTGGGCCGGGTTAAGATGGAAGGGGATTGGGTTATTTAGTTAATTAAGTTAGCAGCAATAGTATCAAAGTTGGGCCGGAATGTCTCTTGGGCTCGAACATTTGGGTTGTGCAAGTTACAGTTGATATATGTAGGATCTCTATTTAATTAAATGTAGACTGGGCCATATAGGCCAGAATCTGTGTGAAAATATTGGAAAAATATGTGGGCTGGTAGTATATGTTTGTCTTTGAAGGAGAATTAATCAGTAGCATTTAGGAATGGCAGTAGTAGCATTTCGTGGACTGGGTTTTGTTTAATAGTATTCATATTAATTATTGTAGTTATCATTAAGATTTTTATTTTACTGAATTTGTAGTATTATTCTAAATAATATAATATTGCTAATATGTAATATTTTTAGATAATACTTGAATATGGTATTATTAATATCATTAATTGCTTCCATTTATGTTAATAGATAAATTGAATCCCTTATAATATATGAATTGTTAAAAATATTTATGTTTTAGTATGTATTTTCTTGCTAAATAATTATAGTAAATCAAAAATGTTTCTAAAAACCTTATAGAGTTATAATTATTATTTTTAGCAAAATGTTCTAATATTTTCTAAAAACAATTAAAAGTGTTTTCACTAGTATTATTGTGACTGAATTTATAAAACCAATATATTTTCTAAAATATGGTTAGCTAATATATTTTATTTAGCTAATATATGGAATAGTAAATGTTGAGCTAGATAATGGCATTATTTCAAACCCTAACAAATTGTACAAAAATACCAGGTGATCATTACATCCATGCAGTACTACTCCCGTGCTTCCAAGACGAGGCAAGTACAACCGATTCGACTTTTACTTTGTCTTTCTGTCTTACATTCATGTGCCATGTTCTCTGTCACTACCACTTTTTTAGGACAAGGATATTTTTGTCATTTCATAATTGAGTCTATTTTTTTTCTTTTAATATGATGGTTGTAATTACTAGTAGTCTAATTAATCATTAGTCATGGTAGACCTCATTTATTTTGACTTGACCAACTAGTTGATAAATTAGACTTTATTTATGGTTAGGTTGAACACAAGCCTTGATTAGAGCCAAACCACTTAGCCTACTTAAGGACCCACTTAATACTAAGTGTAATGGGAGGATTAAGGCTAGTCTAGAGCCTATTTAACCCCCATTTAACCTAAAATGACAGCCACAAATAAACTAGGGTTTTCATCCTTTCCTCCATTATAAACTTCTCCAAATTTCTTCATCTTTCCTCCATTGTTTGGGCAAAAGCTTGGGGGAGCTTAAGGAGACTAGGATAAGGCTCTAACAAGGGTTTGAAGGCTCATTCTCCATCCATCTTCCCCACTTTTGTGGAGATTTGTGAAGGCTCCTTCCTACATAGGTATAACCCTCTAAACTTGCATTTCTATGATCAAATTTCATGTATTCACATAGGAGACCCACCCTCTGACTCATAGGGAGTAGATTGAGGTCCAAATGAATCCTATTGGGGTAGTTTCATGGAGTTTTATGTCCATTTTAGAGAGGTTATGTCACATCCCAGAACCAGAATACTAGAGAGTGGGAAAATAACTCAGCCAGCTACGTATTACGGGTAGATGAATACCGTATAATACGATCAATGCTGTCTAAAAAGATAAGAGGGTACATACTACATGAAAGTCTCGCTATGGTCACTCAACATCTATTATCTCAATCATTCAACAAGAAAGGATAATAGAGAACATGTAAGATAAAGCAGTAAGGCGTCCCAAACGCTCAGTCAAAATGTTCTTGACATTTGGCTTTACAAAATATAGCCAGATGATGTAGTAAAGTATATACAATTGTTATCTGTTAGCACCCTGAATTTCGGGTTGATTTTTTTTTCCATTTTATTTTATTTTTTGATTGATTGGTTTTGATAAATAATTTATTTTGTTATTTTTTCTTAAGTGTACTTTCCCGTACCATTGATATTTGGAGTATCAGAGATGTTCAACTCTGGAAATCTTCTTCACGAGTTTTGAAGTGGACACGATTACCTTCATGACGGTATATAGTGTCCCATCCAAACTTGTTCCCTTGTGCTCTTTCTGCTTCGCTGAACTTCGGGTCGTTTTAGACCATTTGATTGTTATTTATTTTTCCCACTCTTTTCCTTGATCATTTTCAGCGCGTTACCATGGCTTTAAATTGGGAGCGCAAGACCAGTCAGTTTCTTGAAACCAACTCCTCATTGATGATCTACTCGAGATGCTCGTCACCCATGACCTTCGTGTCCCACTCAGACACGTTATTTTGTGCTCTATTTGATTCGTACAACTTTTCCGACACGTGACCCTATTTTATTTCACTCCACGGCGTCACATTCATTTTCCAACTTAATTTGTGGGCCCCCTGTCGACCAAAACCTGTCAGCCCCAACTATGGACATGGCCTACTTTGAGCCTATTATCCGTCCGCCACTTGTGTCCCATCTATTGGAATCCCCATGTGCTATTTATTCACTTATGATCATCAACGTCTATTTTTAATTCTATAATTGCATCATGTCCGGTTTTGGATCCAATCCGGCTCCACTGAACCCAACCCCAGCTTCATTTTTTCCCTCTCATGACACCCTCATATTTATTGCCCAAAATATCAATTACTCATTTTACCTATTTCTAATATTTAATGGGAAATTTTCCATTGATTTATTTTCCTTGGAATGACCTATTTCTCTATTTATTTCTAGCCTTTGGATCTCCCTACTTTAATCCCATCCATACATTTTTCCTACTTTCAAATCAGCCAACCTAGGCCGGCCCTAAGTTTCATGTAGGAAAGCAACTTTTTTCCTCTCTCTCTTATCCTATCTTTCTCTCTCTCTTATCCTCTCTCTATTCTCTATCTTCTTTTAACTATTTCAACAACAAAAACTTCAACAACAAATAACTCACACCCACCCGAGCCATGCACCACCACCTCCCACATGGCCGACCCTCACAACGGCGTGCCCTCGCCGCCGGCCACCCGGGCCAGGCAGGCCGCGACAACCACCACCATCTATTCCTCCTCCTCCTCCTCCATCTCCTTCTTTCTGAAAACAGACCATCTTCAACCTCGCGACCACTCCCTTGCACCACCACCGTCCAGGGCGCCGTCCCTGGCCTCGCCGGGCCAGGCTTGACCGTACGCCGTCGTGCCCCGTCAGCCAGGCTGCCTCGTCGCAGCAGCACTAGAGCATAGCAGCAGCGTGCATGGCGTGTTGGCGCGCGCGCTGGCGTGTGGCCGCGCCACGCCGGCCACGCCGCCGTGGCCGACCCCCCTCCGTGGATGGCCCCCCTCCGGCGAACCCGAGGATGTCGCCCCCTGACGGCCACCGTCCTTCGGGATGCGCCGTCGAGGCGATTCGTGCGTTTTTAACGACGTCCCGTCGTGACGGCGCGGGATCGAGTTCGTTTTGACGCTCCGTCGCAGCGACTTCGTGCACATTTTCCCGGAGATCCGACAGTTGGATCGACGATTTCTTCGCTCTGTCGCAATCTCGATATATCCACTTTTATTCCTGTCAATTTTCGTCCGTTAATTTTATTGTTTGATACATCAAAACGGCCACCAAGTTGACCGTTTAAATTGTATTAAATTTGGACAGTTTTGCGGGGCCAACTTCGTCAGCTTGTGTCTCCTCCACCGCAGCTACGTTTGGCGTGACCAGTTCTGGTGGGAAGTGGTATAACCTCTTACTCTCCTTCCAGTTTTGTTTCATTGTGAGCTTGTTTGATTGGTTGAATTCGACGCCAAAGTTGGTCGTCCGAATTCGTAATTTCCAACTTGTAAAATTCCATTTTGAACACGGGACTCCAGATTTCATTTCTGACACCACCGTTAGACTTGTGGCATCGTTCTGGCATGTTTTCATATAAATTTGTTAGATTTGGAGAACGTGGGCCCTGACACGTTTTTCGGTGCAAAGTGGGTCCCACTTTCTGGGTCAACGAAAGTTTTTGACGCCGGCACATTCGAATCCAATTCTGAAGATACGTTGAGTTCGTATCGTCATTCTGGACTCGTTGACATATAATTTGCTAGGTTTTGGTGGACATTGGGTCCGACACGTATTTCGGTGCAAGACGGATACCAATATCCGGGTCAACGGGTTATTTTGAGATCGGCTTATCGGAATCCAATTCCGGAGATACCGTTGAGTTCATATCATCATTTTGGACTCGTTGACAGGTAGTTTGCTGAGTTTTGAGAACTTGGGCTCCGGCACGCATTTTCGTGCAAACCGGAATTTCAAGTTCTGGTCAACGGACCAAATTGAGATCGTGTCAACGGAATCTAATTCTGGAGATACCGTTGGGTTCGTATCGTCATTCTGGTTTCGTGGAATATAATTTGTTATATTTTATAGACTTGTTTTCTTGCATATTTTTCGGTGCAAAATGGCTCCGACACGGATACGTTTTGATCCGAAATTACCTTTTGCCCTTGTGTCCAAATTGGACCGATGGGTAGGCTATAGCTAATTTGAGCATTTTGGACACGTTGGCGATGTCTATTTATCGTCCGACAATTTGTTGATAGTTCTCTAAGTTTAGCCTTTTTATAATTAATTGTTAATCAATTCATATAAGTTCGTATTTCGGGATTAGTACAACGAAACTGAGATCAGCCAATTCCAGTGATCTCACATCGCTGAAATTGACAAGTTGGACACGTGGATCACTATAATAAGATTATCAACCTTACCGATAATCTTCTTATCTCGATTTGCATGTCGTAAGTTTCGACGTACAAATAACGAAGTACACTTTATATTAGACTAGAATTGACCCTGTTTGACCAGTTGACCCAAAGTCAACTGTAAGTCAACACTTGACTAGTTTGACTAGATTATTGACGGAGTCGACCTAGAGTTTTTTGACTTAGAAGAACCTAGAATAATGTAGATTGATATAGGAGTCATTTATTTTCAACTTGAACACCTTGTAACCTGTGTTGCTTTAAATAGGACTCTGTGGCTTCAGTGGGACCCCCCTTTTACTTATCAGCTGTTCAGGTTATCGAGGCGAATACATTCTCTGATCATTTCATATCCTGCTTAGAATTATATTCCTGCTTTAGATTACTGTACTTGATGCTGTCACGACATTATCACGGATTAGTACTATATGGATCTTCTCATGCGATGTTATCCCCTCGGGAGCATCGGGTACATTGTGTCATGTACGTTTCACTTTCATCGTGTACTCCTGTGCTTTCATTACATGTACACTCCTGTGAATCTTGTACTCTCATGTTCACGGAGCCCCATGTATACTATCATGTGCACCCTATATGGGCCCCCATGTGATATCCTGTGTAATAACAACCTGTTAGATCCTTGTGTATTGATTGGGGAAAACGGGGGAGTGCTAGTAGTGTGTGAACAATTCCAAAGTAGTGTAGATCCTGTGCAAATCTGTCCTGTTCACATGTGCTATCGTACTCTGACTCACTAGCCACTGTTAGTTCTATATAGTAGATATTTCTATTATAGTTTCTCTCTGTTTACATTCTGTATTTCTTCAGATCCTGTAGTTTACTCTACTGCGTGTTTATATTTCTAACCTGCTATGATCTGTGAGTGTACTGTATTCGCTCCAGTCCTGACTGGACCTGTTGATAAATTTTAAGATATCTTGGAGGTGCCTGCTAGCTAGAGGAGACATATTAGAGGATGTTAGATAGTTATTTCATTTGTCTGGAGTTGATTTGATTTGTGGAGTACTGTATTTGTTTTGAGATGTATTCTGGGTTTTGTATCTTAGACACTTAGACTCTATCTCTTGTATCTCTTTTGGATTTCATGTTTTATCTATCCTTATCATGCTCTACCTTAGATATGATTGAGACTGTATCTGCTATGTCACCCCCATTCGGGGAGTATAAACTGCTTGGCATTTATATGTTAGATGTTGTGGACCTAGGACAGGTTCTACCACCGACACTGCGGCGTAGGGCGTTGTTACGTTCTCGTACCCAAACAGTAGGTGCGGGTCGTGACACGTTTTAGTGGTGGTCCATGCAGGTCGAGACTAAAAGTGTAGTGGTATTCGAACTAGAGTACCACCAGCTGCAGTAGGATTAGGATATATTTTGAAGGTACTCAATCACAGTTAGGATCCTAGAGAGATTTCTGGGACGACCCTTGAGAATCTTATTTAACGATTTGAAAACTCTTTTCCTTGATTTGTTTTATCTTTTCATGTTGAATTGATTTTAATGGATTGTTGAATTGAGTTTGTATTTATTAATTTTGATGGATGATTGTCGAATTTTGAATTTGATGATAGCTGTGCATTCGAGTTTATATTTTGATGGATTTTGTTCATTCTGAATTTGATGTTCGTTAATAAATTTGATTTGATTTTTGAATATTCTATTGATTAATTTAATTTTGGCAAGATGAAATATATGGGCTAGGTCATCTATGTTATGGAATATAGTCTTCTATAGTCACATTAGCCAGCATGGTGAGGACATATAGTCTGACTCTGGATGTATTTCGGGTGTGGAATTTAAGGTTTTTGCAGCCAAGCTAGCGGCACCGCGAAAATGTTAATACCATGATTCTAGAGGTATGTGCATAAGTCAAGGGCTCTGTGATTATCGTAGCCTTGCTTACTAGTATGACGAGGATTTAGAGTACCATGATTTTGGATAGAGCTATGATTATCGGATTGCACCTTAAATATTTTGAACATGTTTTCTCTTTTTCTCAGTCATTCAAATTTTTTTTTATAATTTGTTGTTTTGTCTAGTTTCTTATTTAACTCAGGAGTAAGTTTAGTTGGTTTTATAAACCTTGTGAAATTCTTGCTAGGAGTTTTCATATACAATGAATCGATGATTTTGCTAGACTTTATCTTGAATTTGATATTTAACTCTGAAATCAAAACGGTTTCCTTCTTAAACAGACAAGCAGAACATATTATCGTTAATTCTTACTTGCTATATTCTTGTATTAAATAATAATGATAATAAAACTGTCTTGATTTCGTCAATCACCTGCTTGCAATCTGGTAGGGATCTAAATGTTAGTTTAACGTAGAATTTTTTGGGACATTAGAATAAGTATATGAATATATATAGCAGACACTTGCCTAACACGTATGCATGCTACACTTGATTTTTCTACATATCTAGATACATATTGATATGTTGTGATGTCCAAATTTTTAAACCAAATTCTAGTTCTCTTTTCCATGTTTAAATTCGTAAATATAAATTTAATGTTATAGTTTGTCTAATTGCACATGTATGTTATACGTAGGGTTTCAATTCAAAAAAAATTGGTTGAAAATTGTGTTTAAATTTGTCAAATTTAAGACTGTGTACATTAACCTTATGCTGAGTTTCCAAATATTAGTTCAAATGTTTTATTTTCTTAAATGTAATATTTGAGCTATTACCTTGTGGGAAGTAGGATATAAATTTAAGTTTCATATTTTACATGTTAGTGATGAAACATTGAGTGGTTTGATGTTCAAATTTCTCTAATATCCTAAAAAAAAAACTGTATACATGTTAACATTTCATATGATTCCATGTTTAGTTCTGTTTCGGATTAACTGTAATATTAAACTGTATGCGTAGGTAACTGTATTGATAGTATGTTAGGGTTCATTTCTATCGTGTTAGGATGTATTAGGACCATTGAGATTGGTTGTGATGTTTCAAACCCTAAAATCTGAGATCGTATTATGTTCATAATTTCCATGGTTTAAATGTTAGCTTGTTTTCAGATTTTATATGTAAATGTTGAGCTAAAACTGGATTTAACCTTTCAATACTAAGCTAAACCTGTACAAGGACACACACACACCCCCTAACTTAGTATACATGTCATGTAACCAAAGCCTTCCCCTCTATGTTATAATTATATATATAGATAGATATATTATATATAGAGCTTAGGCATACATGTTATAATGTATAAATACGTAACTAAGTCTCTACCTTTTATATATTATGGTTAGCCATGTATGTTATGAGTATATAGTTGCGTATTGTAGATTGTTTAACCAAAATGCCATGATTAGCGTAACTGATAGCTGTTGTTTGGACCCAAATCCTCCTATACTCTTATGTATTTCACATACACCAATGTTACTATCTAACCATATGAACTGTTCACATACACCCGTACACATGATGCTAGTTTTCCCTCTACGCTCTCTCTGTATATATTGTGATTGGATTTCAATGCAAGGACTTTCAATTCTTTAACTTGTGATTTTGATTTTTGGGATAGTACTTTTTTAGATGATGGTAGTTACCTTCCTTATTTTTTTATGAGTACCAGTTTCATATGGGGTGGTAGACAACTTTAAGTTTGATGGTTGTGTTTCTGTATCTTTCTATTTAGCACCATGGATTGCTTGTGTTTGATACCTATGACGTTGGTTAGCATGACTAGTAAACTAGATGAGACTTCACTGTCACCGTATGCCATGACCTGGATATTGTCTTTTATTTGATGGTATGATTTTTTTAAGTTTGGGACTTTGATTGTGGGGGTTTGACCTAGAGGGAGTAGGGACATTTTAATTTCGAGGACGAAATTTTATAAGGTGGGTAGGATGTTAGCACCCGAATTTCGGGTTGATTTTTTTTCTTTTTTATTCCTGATTGATGGTTTGATAAAATTTATTTTGTTATTTTCCTTAAGTGTACTTTTCCGTGCCATTGATATTTGGAGTATCAGGGATGTTCAACTCTGAAAATCTTCTTCACGAGTTTTAAAGTGGACACGATTACCTTCATGACGGTATATAGTGTCCCATCCAAACTTGTTCCTTGTGCTCTTTCTGCTTCGCTGAACTTCGGGTCATTTTAGACCATTTGATTGTATTTATTTTTTCCACTCTTTTCCTTGATCATTTTCAGCGCGTTACCATGACTTTTAAATTGAGAGCACAAGACCAGTCAGTTTTTGAAACCAACTCCTCATTGATGATCTACTCGAGACGCCGTACCATGACCTTCGTGTCCCACTCAGACAGTCATTTTGTGCTCCATTTGATTTGCACAACTTTTCCGACACGTGACCGATTTTATTTTACTCCACGGCGTCACATTTATTTCCAACTTAATTTGTGGGGTCCCCTGTCGACCAAAACTGTCAGCCCAACTAGGACATGGCCCACTTGAGCCTACTATCCGTCCGCCACTTGTGTCCATCTATTGGAATCCCATGTGCTACTTATTAACTCATGATCATCAACGTCTATTTTTAATTCTTATTGCATATGTCCGATTTTGGAGCCAATCCGGCTCCACTGAACCCAACCCCAGCTTCATTTTTCCTCTCATGACACCCTCATATTATTGCCCAAAATATCAATACTTATTTTACCTATTTCTAATATTTAATGGGAAATTTTTCTATGATTTATTTCCTTGGAATGACCTATTTCTCATTTATTTCTAGCCTTTGGATCTCCTACTTTAATCCCATCCATACATTTTTCTACTTTCAAATCAGCAACCTAGGCCGACCCTAAGTTTCATATGGGAAAGCAACTTTTTCCTCTCTCTTCCTATCTTTCTCTTCTTCTTATCCTCTCTCTATTCTCTATCTTCTTTAACATTTCATAACAAAAACTTCAACATCAAATAACTCACAAACCCGAGCCATGCACCACCACCTCCCACATGGGACCCTCACCCCGGCGTGGCCTTGCCGTCGGCCCCGGAAGGCAGGCCGCGATAAACCAACACCATCTTCCTCATCCTCCTCCATCTCCTTCTTTCTGAAAACAGACCATCTTCAACCTTGCGACCATCCCTTGCACCACCAGTCCAGGCCGCGCCGTCCCTGGCCTCGCCGGGCCAGGCTTGACGTATGCCGCGCGCCCGTCGGCCAGGTGCCCGTGCGCAGCAACTAGAGCAGCAGCAGCGGCATGGCGTTGTTGGAGCGGCGCGGGCGTGTGGCCGCGCACGTCGGCACGCCGCCGTGGGACCCCTCTCCGTGGATGGCCCTCTCCGGCGAACCCAGAGGATGTCGTCCCTGACGGCCACCGTCCTCGAGACGTGCCGTCGAGGCGATTCGTGCGTTTGAACGACGTCCCGCCGTGACGTGGCGGGATCGAGTTCGTTTTGAGCTCCATCGCATGACTTCGCGTACATTTTTTCGGAAATCCGACCATTGGATCGGCGATTTCTTCGCTCCGTCGCAATCTCGGTATATCCACCTTTATCCCTGTGAATTTTCGTCCGTTAATTTGATCGTTTGATACATCAAAACCGGCCACCAAGTTGACCGTTTAAATTGTATTAAATTTGGACAGTTTCGCGGGGCCAACTTCGTCAGCTTGTGTCTCCTCCACGCAGCTCCGTTGGCGTGCTGCCAGTTCCGGTGCGAAGCTGGTATAACTCTCTTACTCCCCTTCCAGTTTCGTTCATTGTGAGCTGTTTGATTGGTTGAATTCGACGCCAAAGTGGTCGTCCGAATTCGTAATTTCCAACTTGAAAATTCTATTTTGAACCGGGACTCCAGATTTCATTTCTGACACACCATTAGACTTGTGGCATCGTTCTGGATGTTTCATAAAAATTTTGTTAGATTTGGAGAACGTGGGCCTTGGCACGTTTTTCGGTGCAAAGTGGGTCCCACTTTCTGGGTCAACGGGACTTTTGAGTCGGCTCATCGGAATCCAATTCTGGAGATACCGTTGAGTTCGTATCGTCATTTGGACTCGTTGACATATAATTGCTAGGTTTTGGTGGACATTGGGTCCGGCACGCATTTGATGCAAGACGGATACCAATATCCGGGTCAACGGGTCATTTTGAGATCGGCACATCGGAATCCAATTCCGGAGATACCGTTGAGTTCGTATCATCATTCTGGACTCGTTGACAGGTAGTTTGCTGAGTTTTGAGAACTTGGGCTTCGGCACGCATTTCTGTGCAAACGGAATTTTAAGTTTGGTCAACGGACCAAATTGAGATGTATCAACGGAATCTAATTCTGGAGATACCGTTGGGTTCGTATCGTCATTCTGGTTTCGTGGACATAATTTGTTATATTTTATAAACTTGTTTTCTTGCATATTTTTCGGTACAAAACGGCTTCGACACGGACACGTTTTGACCCGAAATTACCTTTTTGCCCTTGTGTCCAAATTGGACCGATGGGTAGGCTATCCTAGCTAATTTGAGCATTTTGGACACGTTGGCGATGTCTATTTCATCGTCGACATGTTTGTTGATAGTTTCTCTAAGTTTAGCCTTTTATAATTAATTGTTAATCAATTCATATAATGTTCGTATTTCGGGATTATACAACGAAACTGAGATCGGCCAATTCCAGTGATCTCACATCGCTGAAATTGACAAATTGGACACGTGGATCACTATAATAAGATTATCAACCTTACCGATAATTTCTTATCTCGATTGCGTGTCGTAGTTTCGACGTACAAATAACGAAGTACACTTTATATTAGACTAGAATTGACCCTGTTGACCAGAGTTGACCAGTTGACCCAAAGTCAATTGTAAGTCAACACTTGACTAGTTTGACTGATTATTGATCGGAGTCGACCTAGAGTTGTTTGACTTAGAAGAACCTAGAATAATGTAGATTGATTATAGAGATTCATTTATTTTCAACTTGAACACTTGTAACCTGTGTTGCTTTAAATAGGACTCTGTGGCTTCAGTGGAACCCCCTTTACTTATCAGCTGTTCAGGTTATCGAGGCGAGTACATTCTCTGATCATTTCATATCCTGCTTAGAATATATTCCTGCTTTAGATTACTGTACTTGATGCTGTCACGACATTACGGATTTGTACTATATGGATCTTCTGCGATGTTATCCCCCTCGGGAGCATCGGGTACATTGTGTCATGTGCATTTCACTTCATCGTGTACTCCTGTGCTTTCATTACATGTGCATCCTGTGAATCTTGTACTCTCATGTTCACGGAGCCCCATGTATACTATCACGTGCACCCTATATGGGCCCCCATGTAATATCCTGTGCAAAACATAACCTGTTTAGATCCTTGTGTATTGATTGGGGAAAACGGGGGAGTGCTAGTAGTCGTGTGAACAATTCCAAAGTAGTGTAGATCTGTGCGCTCTATATCCTGTGCAAATCTGTCCTGTTCACATGTGCTATCTCGTACTCTGACTCACTAGCCATGTTAGTTCTCTATTTATAGTAGATATTTTATTATAGTTCTCTCTCCCTGTTTACATACTGTGTTTCTTCAGATCCTGTATTTTACTCTACTGCGTGTTTTATTTTCTAACCTGCTATGATCTGTTGAGATGTACTGTACTCGCTCCAGTCCTGACTGGACCTGTTGATAAATTTTAAAGATATCTTGGAGGTTGCCTGCTAGCCTAGAGGAGACATATTAGAGGATGTTAGATAGTATTTCATTTGTCTGGAGTTGTATTTGATTTGTGGATTACTGTATTTGAGTTTTGAGATGTATTTCTGGGTTTTGATCTTAGACACTTAGACTCTTATCTCGTGTATCTTTTGGATTTCAGTTTTATCTATCCTTATCATGCTCTACCTTAGATGTGATTGAGACTGTATCTGCTATGTCACCCCCATTCGGGAAGTATAAACTGCTTGGCATTTATATGTTAGATGTTTGACCTAGGACAGCGTTCTACCGCCGACACTGCGGCGTAGGCTGGCGTGTTACATTCTCGTACCCAAACAGTGGGTAGGGTCGTGACATTATCAGCTGCAGCCTGACTTAGTTACAATTATGTAAAAGTAAGTACAAGGCAATCCGACTAACATGTCGGTCCCAAAGGGTAAAGTATAAAGTAGGTAACAAAATGAGCGGGGAAGTAAGGAACCCACTCGAGTCTCCTGCGATCATCCATCTAGTATTGACCATCTTGGAGGTGGAAGTAAGCTGAGTCCTCGGGGACCGGCTCTAAATCTGGCCATACAAAACTAGAGAGGTTAGACCTCTAATAGCAAGTACCGCAAGAAAGTACGATATGAGAAATTAGAACCAGTAATAAGAAATATGATAAATAGATCTCTGCTTGTACTGGGATTCACATAAAATACGACACTTCGAACCAACTTCCAACCAATAAGGACAGAAGTTGGCCCGTATGTCCTGACATTCTGATCATCTCAGTTAGTTAACAGAGTTGGTACAGTACACAAACAAGTCAACTTAAACGGCCACACAACTACTACGGCTTGTTATTGTGAGTTCCAAGTTACCCTAGAAATATGCAATAAGGATTCTTCATTCTTACTATGAACAAGCAAGGCTAGTCTACCCAGTCAATCAATTGCGCCAATCATGAATTAGATGAGTTCCAGCGGGACGCCCGTCATCAATATACAATAAATAATATAAGCAGATACCGCTCCCTGTCCGTGTGGCAGATTTGTAGTACATGTGGAAACCAGTCGGCCTGTCGGGCACTAATAGTCTAAAGGGGGTTGCCATATAAGAACTCGGGAATCCATCCTCTTCATGCAATTATTATTTTATTTAACTTAATAGCCCCTATGTTGATCGAAATCCCATACCGTGGATTATGGTCATTCAGAATGAGTACTTTCATACGGGATACGATATGCACAACTCTACAACGATACCCGTACGGTTAGGTTGTAGGTCTTACATAGCGTAATATAACAATCGAAACTAGCCACGGAATAACCATGCCTTGACCATAAAGTACACATGCTGCTTTTGTAGGAAAATGAATAAATTGAAGGCATGTGTCTATATGCCAATATTCGAGATCAGCCAATCGATTGCAATAGTTCATAGTTAATATGAAGTGTCTCGTTCATTCAATTCAATAAGATGACTAGCCAGTCTCTTAGTTCCAACTAGGAACGCATGATCAATTATTAGTCAAGGTCACAATCAATATCAATCAATGTTAATTCGGGACAAGAATCAGTCAAAAGGCATTATGGGTAGCAATAGGTGGATGCCCATCTATGCGGCTAGGCAAGTCAGGCTCCATCTATGCGGCCTGGGAATCGAGTCTTATGCGGCTCAGAAATCGGGTCTCATACGGCCAGGGAAATCAAATCTTATGCGGCTCAATAAATCAGATCTCATGCGACTCTATGCCATGCGGCCAGGAAAGATCGGGCCTATGCGGCTCAAGGAACTAATCCTTATGCGGCTGGAAATAACAAATCACATACGGCGGCAAATGACAGATCACATGCGAACGAAATGATAAAGCCTATGCTGCTGGAAACGACAGATCTCATACGGCCGAAATGACAAAGCATATGCGGCTGGAAATGACGAGCCTCATGCGGTGGGGAATGATTTATCTCATGCGGCTACGGCAAATAGAAGTACATGCGGCTATGGCAAACCGAAGCACATACGGCTGGGAAAGATGGAACCTCATGCGGCTGCAGCCAAATAGAAGTACATGCGGCTGGAAAAATAGAAGTTCATGCAACTGCGGCCAATAGAAGTACATGTGGCTGGAAATCAATTCTCATGCAGTTGGGATGCATATGCGACCAGGAAGTGCCATGCAGCCAGGAGACTTGCAGCATGAAAAAATGCGGCCAAGCACGTTTCCTTCTCCATTTCTGAGAACAGAACCAGGGAATCCATTGCTTCCAAGCTCTCTAAATCCTTCATTTCAAGTCCAAATCTGGATTTCCATAGGTCAAAATAGGGTAGAACAAAATTCTCTACAACATGAAGCCATCAAAACTTGAAAATAATAAGGTTAGCTAGATCAAAATCCAATAAATCCGAAAATACAACAACTTAGATCTACAAAAAATGAGTCATGGAAATTACAAATACTAAATACTAAAGAGACTTAAGATCAAGTAAGAAAGATGATGGAACAATAATACTGGGGTTCCATCATGAAGCAAGTTAGCATTGCCTATGCGGCTGGGTAGGTGGGGTGAGTATGGAGGATGAATTAGAAGAGTTAATGAGAATGAGAAGTAATGAAGAGAAAGAAAGGGTTTAAGGCTTTAAATGAAGAGGGGGTAGGTGTGGAATTGTTGAACCACCCAAGACCGAAAAATAAACCAACTCAGGCCGAACCCAGAAGCAAAGTAACAAGCATAAAGTAAAACACAGAAAAATAATTAACGTAAAATTAACGGAATTTAAATACAGAACAATACATGATAAAATTTAAATAAATATATTCAAGCAGTACACGTATTTAAAATATGTATTCTGGGAACGGGAAGTGACAGGTTACAAATTTTGACCTATAGGTGTATGTGAAAATGTCACAAAGATAATATAGGTCATGTTTTCAGGTTTGTTGGCTTGGGTATGGTCTGGTTTTCATTAAATAGATATCCTTAGTGATTTCTAAGTTAGCTCTTACTTACATACATATACACATGTGCAATATATGTTTTATATATGATATGTATGTGCTATTTATAGCATGATATGTATGTGCGTGGGGTTTCAGTGGTTCGTTCACTGTGAAGTGAACTGCCTGTAGACCTTGTGTGTGTGTGTGTTCAGTTGGTGGTTTTGGGGAGTGAGGTCACTTGGCCAATGTGCTCGAGCGTCTGAGAGCACCTTGTAGAGCTCTTGGAAATGGACTGCTGATTAGAGCAGCAGAAGATGACCCATGTTGCATTGCAACAGGGCATTGAGAGGAAGGATTGGATGGTAATTGTATCACTTGTGAAGTGAGAGTGTAATAGGGCATTGGGTTAGTGTCAGTAATGTTTGCCATTAAAATCTTTTGATTGTAAATTTCAATACAAACAGAACAGTGTTACAATATAGGACTTAGATGTAGTCCTAGGAGTACACTTTTGTTTGTCTGGGTCCCTTGTGCCGATGGAGCGAGTGGTAATGCATTGACTCCGTTGACGATCTGACGACGGTTATCGGTTCTCTGAAGTTCTGGGTTGCTCTGAATACTGGAGCTTACGAAGAGGAGAAAGGCGTTGAGTGTCTGTATCTGCCTTTGTAGTGGTACGATGTCTCTGTCTGTAGATGTATGTTTGTCTGTGTGTATGTGTGGAAAAAAGAAATGATCCCTCTATTTATAGTTTTGTAGGTTGACTGCACATGCGCGCATTGTAGGATGCGCCTGGACGCGGGGATGCCACGTGGTGATTGCTGATGGAGGCGCATGGACGATGCACCCTGATTGAGGGGTTGAATTCTTTATGCTGCTGTTGTGAGCCGGCACGTAGCAGAGAAGAAGATCTTTCTGTTGCTGAGATCTTGGGTGAGTTGAGTCAGAGGACACGTGTCGTCGACCCATGGCTCGGAGATCTCGGATTTGATGGAGAATGATCTGGTAGGATGCGCCTAGGATTGGGCGCATGAGGAGACTTTGGCTCATAACCTTTAGGAGTCACGAACCATTCGGGGCGCATGGCTTTTGAGGCGCATGCGAGGCTTCAGTAGTGACTTTACTCCTGTCTTTTGGGATCAGAGAGAAGTCTGGGGCGCATGGCTTTTGAGGCGCATGCAGAGCTTCAATGGTGACTTTCCTTCTGTCTTTATGGATCAGTAAAAAGTCTGAGGCGCATACAGAGATTTAGGCGCATGGCAGCGGAGGAGCATGTGAGATGGTTGGGCGGCCACGTGGAAGTAACCGTCGGAGGAAAGTAATGATGATGCTGACGTTGGCGATGCTTCATTTTCTAAAAAAGCTGTCAACTGTTCAGTCTTCGGGAGGCGTGCTGCCAACTCTGTCAGACTTCAGCATTTAATGTTTTGATATTTGATGGACAACTGAGTGGGTGCATCGATCGACGTTCCATTAGGCTTATAGGGACGCATGGGGGCGCATCCCCTATGAGGCGCTTGGTGTTGAAGGGCGCATCCTTGGGAGGCGCTTGGTGTTTGAAGGGCGCGTCTGTGTGATGCGTTTGATGTTGAAGGGCGCATCTGTGTGATGCACTTGGTGTTAAAGGGCGCGTCTGTGTGATGTACGGTCTGGCCGGCGCATCCGCTTCGTGACACGTCTTTAATGGTGCGACTGTTGCGTTCTTCGAGTACTTTAAATAGCCGTTTTTGACTTAGCTGAATTCGAAGCGTCTGGTTTATCCATTAAATGCAAATTCATTACACGGGATTCAGAGAGCCATTCACTTGGCTCATGGGTTTGATTTGCCCGGCCTATAAATAGTGGCATGGAGAGAGTTTGCTTCTCGTTCTCTCACGTCTTCTTAAATTGAATTTGTTTGCTCGAGCACATTCTGTTGATGAGATGCTTCCGAAGGTGAAGATACGACGCAATGTCTTCATTGATGCACTTGAAGGTGACTGTTACATCCAAAGTCGGAGTCGAGGGCTTCCAAGGCAGGCGAAAGGTGCCTGTTGCATCCAAAGATCGGGATGCTCGAGCCTCATCTCTATTATGCTGGAAGAGCCGCAGATCGGAATTGCGGTATTGCGGCTTTGGAGGCTCTTTCTTCTGTCAGAGTGGGCGTTGCCCATTCTGGTTGTATTGAAAGTTGCTCCTTTCGCCGTAGTTTCGATTACGGTCTTCCTTGGTCTTTGGAGGCTCTTTCGAAGCCTCTCCTGGCCACAAGTCGACTTGCGGTGCTCCTCTTCCTCGGTTTGGGGAGCTCTTCCTCCAGCTAGAGGGTTGATTGCCACACTCGTTCTGCTCAATAAATGCTTCATTAGTCGAAGCATTTAGACGGCGGTGAGCCTGGCTGGAAGAGTGGCACATAACTGGGCTGCTGAAGGGATGCACATAACTGAGGATGCACATAACTCAGCTGCTGAAAGGATGCGCCCGTTTGAAAGCGTATGGTAATTGCTGTGCCTAGTTGTAGACTTAGGATCTTTTTTTTTGTAGAAGTTCTTCTTTGTACAGCCTTTTCCAGACATGTAATAGATTTTTATATGTAAATAAAAAGTCCTCTTTCAATGTCTATATTTTTCTGTTTTGCTGTGTGAAGTACTTTGTTTGAGCTCCCTGGCGCATGTAGCGTTTGGCACATAGGATTTCTGATCGTAAAATTCTATGCTTCTACAAGACCCCTTCAAAGTTTTCAAAACTTTTGGACAAGTTTTGGAATACTTTGAATAAGAAGCATGGTGGTTGGGGCGCATGACTGTTCGGGCGCATAGATGCTCCGTACAACAGTGATGGGACGCATGCCCCTCTCAGTTAATGCAAATGATAATGCCTCGATAACCAAAGAGATTAATGATGATCTTTTTGGAGTTATTTGCAGTTATCTCCTCACAGAACCCGAGGCAACGGCTGAGGTCACACTTCATCGGTTCACGCATGCGACCGTACCTATAAATAGACGTGAGATGGAGAGAGAGAGTTCTTCCTCTTTTGCTTTTGCCTTTTAGAGTTCTTCTTTGAAAAAACCTTAACTTTCTTCTCTCAAGGAATGGCTCCCAAGACTCCTCGCGGTGGTGCTGACAAGGGACGTGGCAAAGGGAAAGAGCCTGTAGAGGCTGCCGCAGCTGATGTTCCCCGTCTGCCTGTCGACGTTCGGCCGACGGTGGTTGGTGAGTTTCATCATCCTTTACCATATCTTCACATACGCCAATGCACACGGACCTTGAGTCCTGATGATGTACTGAGGTTTTTTTGCCGACGCGCATGGGTTTAAACCCTGAAGATGCACCGAGGCTCTACTGCTGATGCGCATGGGTTTAGACCCTGATGATGCGCCGAAGCTCCACTGCTGACGCACATGGGTTTACACCCTGATGATGCGTCGAAGCTCCACTGCTGACGCACATGGGTTTAGACCCTGATGATGCGCCGAAGCTCCACTGCTGACGCACATGAGTTTAAATCCTGATGATGCGTCGAAGCTCCACTGCTGACGCGCATGGGTTTAGACCCTGATGATGCGCCGAAGCACGCACATGGGTTTACACCCCGATGATGCACCGAAGCTCCACTTTCAGATGCACTTTGAGCTTTATGCGCTTTTGATGAGAAGAAGGCTCAGATTCATTTGTTGTTCCTAATCCTTGAATCTTTGCCAGTATCGATGACTGTCCCACTCTTGAATGAAGTGCTAATGGACGCTGCCCTCTGCCAGATGGGAGTAGATTACGATAATGAGGTGATAAACCCTGCTCAAGCTGCTATTATGCTGGATCAGCATCCCGAAAGAATGACTCAAATTCGGGAACAACATCATGGGTTCCTCAAACGGATGATGGAACGTGGCATCTTGAAATCTGTCACTTCTGATAGAGTGACCTCCTTGAAGCTTGAGTTCCTGTTTGGGGACCGCCTTACTTCTATTGAAGCAAAGGTGTTGAAGGTCAAGGAAGACTGGTTCTTTACATCAAGGGAAGTACATATGTCTGTTAAGCAACTCGAACGTCAATGGCCTTTGACGGCTTTCTGTCGTCTTGCTTCCAAGAGGAGGATGTCTTGGGATCTAACCCCATCTCAGGGGGGAGCGGTGGCTGGCGTCATCAAAATCGATTCTACCTCCGATCAAAGGGATACTTTGACCGCCGTACGGACTGGGCCTTCTTTCACCTGGCGGACTCTACGTCCTGGAAGCATTTACAGTGATATTCCCATTGATACATTTGCCTTTGGTGCCTCGACTTTTATAAATCACATGCTGTTGATGGAGCGATCATACCCGAAGGGGGAATTTTGGGTAGAGGGTTGGTGTCATTACGTTTCTAAATGGGACAAACTCACACTCTGGATCCTGTCGCGGTTTCAGACTGAGCTCCGAGAGATTCAGCTGTTTGCCGCAATCCGTACTACTCAGGCAAGCGTTGACATTAACAGGCATATGTTCCTCGTGCTCCTGGAGATGTTTGATACCCATTCCGGGACCTTCTTCACTCCGGTGAGGGAGCTAGGACTTGTACTTCATGAAATGTACGAGGTATCAAAGCTCCCTTGGGGATCAGAACCTTATGAGGAGTACTTCCCGACCAACAAGGAGTTCCAAGTCCTGGGAGACAAAGCTGAGGAGATGATGGCCGTCTTCAAGTAAGTGACGAGTCATCATTACTATATACAGAAGAGGGATAAGTATGGGTCACAGCCTCATGTGACCGCTTGGAGAGATTACGTCTTCAAGCAAGACAAGGAGGATCCCTCGCAGTTTTCCACTCCGCCAGCGCTTTTCCGTAGCGAGGTGCTCTCCGAAATGAGCAGGTTAGGCGAGAAGAATCCCCGAGAAAACGAGGACCGACAGTCGGATGAACGCTCCTATAGCTGTTTCTGGCACCTCACTCATCGGATGTCGTCAAAAGCAGTATTAGTCGCGTATCTTATGGTTTGGCTTCGAGATTATGTCTTCTCGGGCGGGTTCGGCTCTGTAGAAAGGGTGACCCAGAACTTAATCCTGCCAGCTGTGAAGTTGGTCTTTGGCCGGCGCCTGGCTCTACTCTCCGCAATGGTGTGTAACCTGCTGCGAGGTTTACGAGAATTTGCAGGAAATGTGGTTCATGACCGAGGTAGGAATGACAACTTCCCGCGTGCCGAACTGCCGTTTCATTATTTGATGGGTGGTTAATTTTACACCATTCCAATGTAATGAGTCCGGGTTCGGAAGAAGACCACAGAGCCGGGGATGCGTTCCTCCGCCGTTTCCACCAGAGGAGCTGGTCGCATACTGGTGTTCCTGTTTGCAGAAAAGTTTTATCCCACCTTCAGGGGTGGGAGATCACCAAAGTTGGTCCTGTTTTTGGGTTTTGAGGCCAATAAAGACTTAATGGATTCGGGTGAAGACGCCACCACTCTGCTTCCATGGGGATTCCGCTGGTTGCAAAGTATTCGGCCGTCCCATCTGGTGTACCGGAATAGGAATCAGTGCTATATGGAACCATATTTACCGAGCCGCTTTGTACGACAATTCGGTTATGCTCAGTTGATGGTATAATACCAGTATCACCCTGGGATATACTGGAAGTTTGCTGGATGGTGCACGAGCTTAGCATTACTACAATGCCGAATGTACCGGAGCTCGCTTTACGCTGCCCGTCCAGAATCCGCGGCCGCCGATTATTTTTTCGGCCGCCAAATTTTACTGTGTTATGGCTGCCGTGCCTCCCGGATACGATAGGGAAACCAGTCTTATTGCAGGCACCCAGTTAGCGGTGGCCGGGAACGTATCGGCGAGGGCTCGATCGTACCGTCCGCCAGAGGTGGGTCATCGAGGTGCCCCTGCCGTATCCCCAGGGGGTCAGGCAGAACCCTCGGTTGATCAACCGAAAAGACGTGCGGGTACAGAGGCTGGCTCTTCTGTGTCAAAGAGGCAGAAGAAGTCATCGTCACCGACTGTGTCGTCGGACTCGACACCTACGGAGGTAAAGGTATCCCATATAGTCCAATTCGGGTTCAATATTTCATGTGACTTATGCTTTCTTTTTGTAGGAGCCGCTCAAACGGAGACCCCGTACTCCAAAATCTGGTGGCAGCAGGCTAAAGGAGGTGGCGGGCTCATCTGAAGAGCGCATTCTGCCGATCACGATGTCTTCCATGGAGGAGAATCCAGATGATGCCGTTGTCGTGGAGATTCCGGCATCCCCAGATTATGTTAGAAGGGAAGCTGAAGATGCAGCAGCTTCCGAGATGATGAAGACCGCCGCGAGAACCTTGGACATCGAAGGTCCAGCGGACACGAGGCTTCCTAATGATGAAGTGGAGTAGGGTTCGTCGTCTTCAGATGACGTTGCTCCAGAGTTGCAAGAGTCTGATACGGGGGCAACAGATGTGATTGAAACAGAGGAGAGGGTTGATTTCCCTCCTTGTCATGATGAGGGGAGGTCGGCTGCAGCGTTGCCGCGCCCTACTCCAGACTCAGCAGCGAAAGTTGAGGTGGCTGCCGATCGGGAGGTAGCGACAGATCCTGTCCCTGTAGAGGGATTTGATGAGGAAAATGAGACTCGTCTGGTGGTCCTGACTCCAGGGGCGGACCAGGAGGCAAGTGTTGATCTCCCCGTTCTGCCATAGAGGGAATGTCCCGTACTGGATGCTGATAGCACGTTGGGGACAAGTGAGGTAGCCGCTGACGTCGGTGGTTCCTCCGATCTTGAGAAGGGTAAGGGTTTATCGGAACCCTCTGTTGCTCCTTCCACTTGGGGTACTATCTCGACGCCTGTCTCGGCTTCTTCTGTTCCTTTGGCTTCTCGGGCTAGTAGTCAAGCCCCTGTTGATGAAGAGCCTGTTGCTGCCGAAGATCCAGCCTTGCAGGTTGAGGCAGACAGGCCTTCCTGCGGTCCGCTTTCTAAAGTAGCTCCTCCGACTCCTGCCATGATGCCGCAGGTACTGGCGGATGCAGATGAATATGTAAAATTCATCGTTGAGGCAGTGTATAAAATGCTGCAAAGGGGCGTATTGGCAGTGATGGATGCCAATGGGAGCTTTACGACGGCAAAAACTCTGGCACTGCCTCATATTAACCTGATCCGTCTTCACCAGGGCCATGATCATATGGCCGACATTCAAGAAGCCTCGGTGGTTGAGTTGGACCAGCGGCTTTCCAAATTCCAGTGCATCCAGCGAAATAACCTCTCTGTTCTGATAGATGCGGAGAAGGAGAAGCTGATCGCCGAGACCGAGTCTTCTTACCAGGCCACCGTGAGTGTCTGGGAACGCGAAGTGGCTGAGACTGAAGCTGCAGAGGAGCGGTTGTCTCAGTCTATGCAGGAGACGATAGAGTCGCGAGCTGTGCTGGATGCTAGTATTGCGGAGGTTGATGCCCAGATCCGCCGCCTTGAGGACCAGCGGGCCCGACTTCTATTAGACGCCGAACGTGTCCAGGCTGAACACGTAGAATTCAAGAAGGAGGAAGCAGCTTTCACCCACCGAGCTCTTACTCTGGCTCAGCAGCGACAACAGTTGGATGAGAAGCGTGAGGGTGACACTTCTCCTGATGCCATAGAAGCGATGCGTCAAGAAGCTGAACGCCGAGTCTTGGCGACTGTGGAGACTCGGGCGGCAGACTTGAGGCATCGAATTGAAGAGCTTTCAGCCAACCCTGGAGATGTTTAGGGATTGTGGTCTTTTTTTGTGTATTTGCAACTCTTGCTGGGAAGGGTGTAATCTTTATTCTGCTTTTTTGAATAAAGAAATACACAATTTTTTGTGATGTGTTCATTTTTGCTGTCATGAACTTGATGATTTGTGTGGACCTATTATCTTTTGCGCACCTTGGTTTTTAGGTACAGATAATAAGTTTGAGAGAACCAACATGTTTGCTCAGAGGTGATGTGGACATAGCAAATATGGGATTCAAATGATAGAATCTTCCTACTCAGAGGTGTTATGGACGTGGTAAGAATGACTCTGGGGGATACACAGAACTACTCAGAGGTAATGTGGACATGGCAGTTCTGCGATTAATGTACGGCAACGCAGGGGTTGTTTGTACGGGATGTTTACTCAGAGGTAATGTGGACGTGGTAAACATGATGGGTAGCGTAGTCTTATGGAATATAAGATTCCGCTTTGTAGGGTGTAGGGGAACAACTCAGAGGTGATATGGACGTGGTTGTCCTTCTACTGGAGGATGCCACGGAACAGCTGGGTTCCGAAAGTGTATGATTTTGTGGAAGGGAATTGTATACGAGCCCTAATAATTGGATCCACAGATCCCCTTGTGGAAGTACATGTCTGAAAGATGTCAAGAGTAGTACTTCTTTAGAAACTTGCCGTTGATGGGCATCATGAACAAGTCCCCATTGGGTTTGGCGAGGCGGTAAGCACCATTTGAGTATACCGTCTCTACGATGAAAGGTCCTTCCCACTTGGGCTCGAACTTTCCTGGTGTCTTGTGAGTCAACACCATCAGCCTCCTGACTGCCAGAACCAGGTCGCCTACTTGGAAAGTCCTCTGCTTGACCTTCTTGTTGAAAGCCTACGATATACGGGCTTGGTAGAGTTCGATACGTTGTTGGGCTAGAAGACGCTTTTCGTCAAGTGCCTCCAGTTTCCGCAGACGTGATGTTGATTGTCCTCTTCTGTGAGTTGGTTTGTGATTGCTATGCGGAGTGAGGGTATCTGGATCTCGAGAGGTAGTACCGCTTCGCTCTCGTAGACCAGGGAGAATGGTGTGTTGCTTGTCGGGGTCCGTACTGTCATGCCCCGAGCGGGGCATTACACGTACCGTTGTGCGGTAGGTCCAAAGGCATTCGTCGAGATTTTCGTCCCAGTCGCATTTGTTGGATGACACGACCTTTTTGAGTAGCCTGACGATAGTCTTGTTGAATGCCTCGGCCAATCCGTTTGCTGCCGGATTGTAGGCGGTTGATGCCACGTTTTGAATGCGTTTCTTGTCACAGAATCTGCTAAAAATATGGCTGATGAACTGAGGACCATTATCGTTGATGATTCTCCGGGGTACCCTGAAACGGTAGATAACATGGTGCTTAATGAAGTTGATCACCCTGGAGCTTTTCACTTCTGCCAGTGGAACTGCTTCTGTCCATTTGGTGAAGTAGTCGATGATGGCTAGGATGAAGCGGTGTCCTCTTGATAAAGGAGGGGTGATTGGTCCCACAATGTCCATGCCCCAAGCTTCGAAGGGTCAGCAGGCGACTGTAGGATGTAGTGGTTCTGACGGTGTATGAATAAAGTCTGCGTGAAGCTGGCACGCATGGCACTTTTTAGCATAGGCGACAGCGTCGGCGGCCATGGTTGGCCACTAGTAGCCCATGCATCGCAGTCGGTCTTGCAACTTAGGGCCAGGTTGATGGGCCCCGCAGGTTCCATCGTGAGCTTCTCAAAGAGCTTCGGTTGTCTTTGTTTGACAAACATCGAAGGAGAAGTCCATCGTAGGAGCCTCGGTACAGCATTTTTGTAGCTGTATCATAGTAGAATCGAAGAGAGCGCCTCCTGACTGAGACGGCTTCTTTCGGGTCCTCTGGGAGAATTTCGTAGACAGCGAAGTCGATGAACGAGAATCTCCAATCCCGGACGTTAACACCAGCACTTGTCCGCATGGCATGGGCCACTCGTGAGCACAGGTTATTTTTAGGACAGACCAAGTCTCGGCCCACTACTGTGACGTAGTGTTGAGTCCCGAGGGGTGCTGCCAATGAGGCTGTGAGGCCAGCCAGAGCATCAGCCTCCAGATTTTGTAGACGAGGTACGTGTTCGATGAAGAACCCGGTGATGGTTGAAATGATGTTCAATGCAACTTCATGGTAAGGGATCAGATCTTCATGGCGAACCTCGTATTGCCCTCTGATCTGGTTTACGACGAGTTTTGAGTCGCCGTAGGCTTCCAGATGATTTATCCCTAGCTGTTGTGCCAGCTGGAGTCCCATAATGAGCGCATTGTACTCGGTAACATTGTTGGAGCATGGCTTTGAAAGGGAGTAAGCACGCTGGATGACCAGCTGATCGGGGGAGACTAATACTACCCCCACTCCTGCGATGATTTGGCCTTTGGGGCTTATTCTTGAAGCGCCATCGAAAAACATCCGCCAGACGGAGCCTTCTTCGGTGATGTTTGATTCTTGGAGCTCATCCGGTATGTCTTCGTAGAATCTTGAGGACTCTGGGATGGGGTGTGCAGCTAAAAAGTCGGCCAGAGCTTGACCCTTAATAGCGTTTTGTGGAACGAACACCATGTTGTATGGCGTTAGCAAGATCGCCCAAGTAGCTAGCCGGGAGTTCAATGATCCTGGCTTCATAAGGACTCTGAGCGGATTGACTCGAGAAATGACATGAATTGTCTGTCCCGAGACATAACGACGAGTCTTTTGGATGGCAAATACCAAAGCCAAGCACTCCTTTTAAACAGGGTTGTACCGGTGTTCGGTCCTGATCAATGTTTTACTGAGGTAGTAGATAGTTTGCTCATCCCCTGTATCGCTGTTCTGAGCCAGCAGAGCGCCGAAGGAATGATCCATGGCACGGACATAGAGAAAAAATGGTTTACCGGCGACTGGTGCCACCAGGACTGGCGGGCTTATCAGATAAGCCTTGGCGTCGTCGAAAGCCTTTTGGCACTCCTCTGCCCAGACGTAAGAGACTCCCTTCTTCATGAGCTGAGTGAAGGGTCGACATTTGCCGAAAAGGTTTGCTATGAACCTCCGAATGTATGCCAGACGCCCCTGTAGGCCTCGAAGTTCTCGGAGGTTCTTCGGAGGATCCATGTCGAGGATGGCTTTGGTCTTCTCGGGATCGACATGAATGCCTTTCACCGTGATAATGAAGCCCAAGAACTTTCCGCTAGAAACCCCTAGGAAGGATTTAGCGGGATTCATCTTGAGTTGATGCGCTCGCATGAGATCAAAGACTGTCTTGAGGTCTTGCAGGTGGTCACCTTTGAGACGGCTCTTGACTGCGATGTCGTCAACATAGCATTCGACTGTCTTACGAAGATGCTGACGAAAAATAATGTTCATAGCTCGTTGGTATGTCGTACCAGCATTTTTCAAGCTGAAGGGCATCACTGTGTAGCAGAAAACACCCTTTGGAGTCCTGAATGACGTGTATTTTGCGTCATCGGAGAACATCTTGATCTGGTTGTAGCCCGAATACCCGTCCATGAAAGACATGCGTTCAAAGCCACATGTGTTGTCGATCATCACGTCGGTGATTGGAAGCGGGAATTCGTCCTTCGGACAAGTAGTGTTGAGATCCCTGAAGTCGATACAAACTCGTATCTTCCCATTCTTCTTGGTGACAGGGACGACGTTGGCTACCCAATCTGGTTGTTGTTCTTCACGGATGAAGCCGCTGGTCAAGAGTTTGTCCACCTCCTGATCGATGGCGTTCATGACGTCCGGACTGAAGCGCCGCTGTTGTTGTTTGATAGGCTTGGCATCAGGTAAGATGTTCAGCCTATGCATCGCGATCTGGGGATCAAGTCCCGGCATATCTTCGTAGCTCTAGACGAAGACGTCGATATACTCTTTAGCCAGCTGGATTATAGATTCTCGGTCTTCTCCTTTTAGAATTTTGCTGACGAAGATGGGTTTTGAAAAAGATCCATCCCCAAGATCGATCTGCTCGACTTCGTCTTCGGTGGAAGGTTCACGTAATTCAAAACGAGACTCCCACTGTTCTCCCAAGCGTTGAGCCCAAGGTTCCTCTTCGAAGAATTTTGGCGTTTGGTCTTCGTCTTCATCTTCTTGAGATTATGCAGATGTTATGTTGGCTGACGGCACTTTCTTGAAGACTGAACCGATACTGGTATCGGAATCCCACGTTGATGCTTCAGACGAGTGAGAATGTTCTACTTCTTCCGCGTCTGAACTCTCTGGAGTTGACGGTGGCGTGACATAGCCTACCCCCGTCGAGTTCGATTATAGTAGTCCTGCGGCTTTCCTTTAGGTGTTGAAAGCCGGAGAGGGAGACGTCGACCCTTGCCGTAGTTCAGGCCTTTATTGCTTTTTAGGTCATAACCCATCTTTTGGATGAGGTACTTTGCCTTGTCCGTGTACCGATAGACTTGTATTCTGCCGGTATCTGGTTCTAGCTCGAGTGACGGGAGGTCTTAATGACGCTCAACTTTGCCGAAGATGATGGAGTCTTCGTCTCGATTCCGCGACGGGACTATAAAATAGATCCCTTGGGACGGGACTACTCGATTTACATGATGGACGGTCGTTATTTGTGTTTGCAACGATCGTAGAGCATTATCTAATGTATACATGGCATTCCAATGTGGAAGACTAGAATAATTAGAAGACACTCTATTATTGATGAAATACGAGATTTTATCCCGCGGGATTACATTGTCCAGAGAGGGTGCATCTACATCAGCTGAGATATATTCCCCTAGCTCTTCATCTGTGAGTACTGGAGTAGGATCGGGAGAGTCCACCACAGCGTTGATCTTGGGGTCCGAGAGGACTATGTGGGCCTTCTTTGGCATCTTGAGTTATGGCGGCTTGCCTTTGAGACGCACCTTCAGAGGTGCCTCCACTGTGCCTCCGGTGATCGGTGCCTTCCTCTGTAGTTTTGCCACAAGGAGAGCCAAATTTGAGGCGGCTTTCCCTTGAGTCGTATCTTCAAGGGGCTTCAGGAGCAGCTGGTATTTTCCCAGGAAGATTGATGTTCATAGGAGGCAACTTCTGAGGCAGTTTGCCTTTGAGTCAGATCTTCAAAGGAGTATCGGGAGTCGCCTCAGGCTCCATGTCTGGCTCTGCTGTCATTTCTGCCTCACCGTCAGCATCATTGGCTTTCTCCTCGTCAGGTGACTTGTACAAGGAAGAGTCGATGAAGTAGGTTTCAACCCCTTTGAAAGGGTCGATGTTCGCGAACTCTGTCCTGATGACGTCGTTGGCGGACACATACTTCATATATTGGTGGAGCGTGGATGGCACCACCATGTACTTATGCAGCCATGGACGACCCAACAGAAGGTTGTAGTTGACCTCGGCATCCACGACATAACAAGTGACCTCGGTTCTGAGGTTACTGATATAGCACTTTAGTCGTATTTTGCCCAGTGGCTCGCTTTTGCTAGCATTGAATCCACTGATTGTTGTGTTGGAGGGCGCCAGTCGGTACATTAGGATCCCCAGTATTGAGAGCAGCATCTTCGAAATGATGCTGAGGGAAGACCCTGGATCGATCTGAATCCGCTTCACTTTGACTGAACCGATATACCCTGTATAATACAACGACCTGTTGTGTCGGTTGTGCTTGAGCAGCATATCTTGTTGGATGAATGTTATGTTGGGGATAATCTCATCCGTACAATAATAGTGCGCACATGTAGTTGGGAGATCGTCAGGCTGCTTGACCTGACTAATGAAGGATTCAGCATCTTTCAGAGCTTCACAGAGAGCTTCTCGAGTGTCTTTGAAAAGGCGAAGGAGCTCAAATAGGAATAGACGGACAGGAGTACTGGCCAGTTGTGCCAGTATGTCGAAGTTGTGGGGCTTGGCTAGCCCCGAAGCATTCTCCTTTCGCAGAGGCCTATCGAAGCGGGCCTCTACATGCTTCTTCTTATTGGCTGCTGGAGGCCTAGACGGGCCCTCGTCCTGGACAGCAGGGACGGTGCAAGGAGGCACCACCTCGACGGCAGCTTCGTCAGGTTGGGCGTTCTGTTGTGAACGCGTCTGTACAGGAAGTGCCTCTTCCACTGAGGAAGAGACCATGCGACAAGACTTGATCTTCTAGCCTTTGGATTTGGAGATAGGGCGTACCTCCGGTTGAGTAACCTCGGAGACAAGATCAGGGTGAACCCATAAGATCTCTCCCTGAGATGTGGTGAGTGGGATGAGTCCACTCACGTTGTCACGAGTAGGTGGTAAGTTAACCACCTCCATTGTCGCCTTAGGGATGGGGACGCCGTCATCTTATGTTGTAGTTGGCGACAAGGTGCCAAACTAAAGCGACACCACGTTGGCTGATATCGTCTTCTCTTTGTAGTCGACAAAGATAACATCCGTATTGATCATGCGCTGGATGTAGTTTTTGAGGACGTAGCAGTCCTTGGTTGGGTGTCCGACAAACCGATGGTAGTGACAGTACCTCGAATTGTCCACTTTTCCAACCTCGTCGGGACGCTTCGGGTCCGGTAACTTGATCTTGTCACCCTGCTTCAGTATCTCAAAGAGTTGCAGGATTTCTTCATTGTTGAACGAATAAACCTCCTTTGGCCTTGGTGCAAGTGGAGGCTTCTGAGTAGGCGCTGATGCACCTTTTGAGGCATTGACAGTCAACTCCTGTTTCCCCTTCGTCTCTCGTCCGGGGTTGTTGGCTGCAGGCGTTTCCCCTTGTCATTAAAGGCAAAAAACTGACACCCAGAAGACGAGCATTGACCGCCTTCTTTTCTGCGACTTCTGCTTCAATGATCAAGGAGCTCCAGTCGGAAGGAGGGGTAGAGTTGAGCCAGAGTTTGACTGCGGGCAGCATGTTCATGCTGCAGGAGGAGAGGAGTGCATGTTCTGGCATGCCCGAAGGTAGTCTGAAGCAGGCCTGTCGGAAGCGTTCGATGAATACTCGAACCATTTCCTTCTCCTTCTAGCGTATCTCTATGAGGGACGCCATTGTCATGTCCTTTCCGCCGTCGTAGAAACAGTCGAGAAAAAGGTGCGTTAGGTCGTCGAAGGAAGATATGGAATTGTCGGAGAGGCTGTAGTACCGGTCGTACGCCACTCCCTTCAGTGTCCTGACAAATATGCTGGTAAGTAGCGTGTCCTCCTTCGAAAGATGTCCCATTTGGGACTGGAAGCACGTCAGATAGCGACGCGGAGAGTCCTTTCCGTCGTAGGGTGTCAGCGTCTATGGTTTATACTTAGGAGGATAAACCACTTTGTTCCACTCGAGGGGATAAGGTTAGGGAATCCCCATCTTTTGGCGCTTCTCTTGTCTCGTCTTGGATTCAAAGCGCTCGCGCAAGTCCCTGATCATCTCGACCATGTCTTTCGTGGAGCTGGGAGTCGGGAAAGGTGGTACTACCTGGAGTTGGGCATTTGAGGGCTCCGATGTCCGAGGTGCTTCATGGCGATCCGTATCCAAGGATACCTGTTGAAGGGGTACACTCGATTCTCCATTGGCCCCCGGGTCGGGACCGGTAGAAGGTGTCCTGGCCAAAGCTGACCGTATCTCAAACACTGCTTGAGTCAGTATTTGTATGGAGGCAGAGAGGGTTTTGAGTCCTCCTTCCAGGGTATCCATGTGCTGGACGAGGTCTGGTGGCGGCGCATCAGACTCGGTATTACCCCCATCCATGTACACTGTCATGACGCGGCTGGAAGTGGATGGATCGGTTGAGGCTTCACTCTCGGCCTCACTCTCTTGTATGGAGTTGCCTCTCCTGGAGCTTCGTCCTGGCCACCCTCGGCTATGTTCTGGAGAACATTCTCGACGGGAGCATCTGCAAGGGCCTGATTACCCTCAGCTCCGTCTTGAAGGACTTCTTCGTCTCCGAGACTCAGATCCGCAGGGGCTAGACTACCCCCAGCTATGTCCGGGAGGCTGACTTCGAGAATATCCACCCCAGCTGTATTTTGAAAGACACCTTCGTCTTCGGAAGGAGGCTCGACAAGGGTCTGACTACCCCCAGCTTCCTCCAAGATCTTCTTCCTCCCCCGAGTGCCTTCGAACACTCCGGAGGACGAGACAGTTGTCTTGGTTTTCCTCGGCTGGCCTTTGGACGAGGAAGAGAAATTGCCAGTCGCCTTTCGGACTGACGAGAAGTTAGAGATCATGTTGCATGAAGCAACCCTTGGCTCTTCTTTTGTTAACACCTTCTTCCCGAGGCGACGTTGGAGGAGTATCGATAATTGCAGCCGCTGAAACACCGACTGCCTTGGTGGGACTGCCGTCTTGCAACAGCAGTTGATGGTGACCACAACACAAGTGTGTCCTGTGAAGGACGCATCATGCTTGTCAGTCGACTCTCCTGATCGGCGCTTTTGAGTGATCACGTTGCGCAGATCGTTGGAGGAGAGTACCACCTTCGTACCCCCTTTAGGTGCATGGCAAGGCCAAGCGCCGGGTGGTCAAGTGAATGCTGTGCCACCTGATCTAACACCAAACAGGCGTCCCGATCAGTAGTGGGAGAACAACATTTAAAGTGACTTGAACGAACCTCATACGCACAACCAGAGGAGGCGCGGGAGTTCAAGACCACTGGGTTTGCCTTGCTCAACTTGGTTGTGAACGCAATAGATGCGCCCAAGTGAGACAAGGACTTTGAAGGTCGGCTTATTTCTGGCACAGAAGCACCTGAGTCGACCATATACAGCTTACCATCAGCAGCGTGCATGATTGTGAGCGCATGCTTCTGGCTTGCTGCTGGCATAGCACGTTTGGGGCGCATGGCCCGTGCCTTGGACTTCTTCGTATTAGCCCGCTGGGGCGCGTAGTACTCAGAATCCAAATTCTTCTCGCCACTACAGCGAGTGAGTCTGTCAAAGACAGAGACCTTCTGTGGCGCATCCGAGGTGATGCACGGGGCATTTGCTGCACCCCTGCTCCGTCGATGCATCTTCCTCGCCTGAGAGGGAGATGGCTGGGAAATATGGTCAGCTGCATGTTTCCTCGAGAGATGTGCTGCACCGGTGGGCGCATCTTGGTTGCTGAGGATGTCAGCAGGAAGGAAAGGCTGGATCGGCGCATCCCCTTCGGTGGTGGTGCCAGAGGCGTCGACCTTGCGCACCCAGACTCGGCGGGTCTTCTTCGACTTTGGCAGCCGCTTCAAAGGACTCGTACTGCCTTCAGAGATGAACTCCTCATACGCCTGTTGATTAAGGCGTACGACCAGCGTCTTGTGGGAGGTGCCCACCTTCACATCGTCGGATTGCGACACAGCTTTCTCGGTGGAGGAAAAAGAGGTCCCCAGCAGAGTCGCCAGCTTGTTTGCCATTAAAATCCTTTGATTGTAAATTTCAATACAAACAGAACAGTGTTATAGTATAGGACTTAGATGTAGTCCTAGGAGTATACTTTTGTTTATCTGGGTCCCTTGTGCCGATGGAGCGAGTGGTAATGCGTTGACTCTGTTGACGATCTGACGATGGTTATCGGTTCTCTGAACTTCTGGGTTGCTCTGAATGTTAGACCTTACGAAGAGGAGAAAGATATTGAGTGTCTGTATCTGCCTCTGTGGTGGTGCGACGTCTCTGTCTGTAGATGTATATTTGTCTCTGTGTATGTGTGGAAGAAGGAAATAATCCCTCTATTTATAGTTTTGCAGGTTGACTGCACATGGGCGCATATGTAGGATGTGCCTGGACGCGGGGACGCCACGTGGTGATTGCTGATGGAGGCACATGGACGATACGCCCTGATTGAGGGGTTGAATTCTTCATGCTGTGTTGTGAGCCGGCATGTAGCAGAGAAGAAGATCTTTCTGTTGCTAAGATCTTAGGTAAGTTGAGTCAAATGACACGTGTCGTCGACCCATGGCTCGGAGATCTCGGATTTGATGGGGAATGATCTGGTAGGATGCGCCTAGGATTGGGCGCATGTGGAGACTTTGGCTCGTAACCTTTAGGAGTCACGAACCATTCGGGGCGCATGGCTTTTGAGGCGCATGCGAGGCTTCAGTAGTGACTTTACTCCTGTCTTTTAGGATCAGAGAGAAGTCTGGGGTGCATGGCTTTTGAGGCGCATGCAGAGCTTCAATGGTGACTTTCCTTCTGTCTTTAGGGATCAGTGAAAAGTCTGAGGCACATACAGAGATTTAGGCACATGGCAGCGGAGGCGCATGCGAGATGATTGGGCGGCCACATGGCAGTAACCGTCGGAGGAAAGTAATGATGATGCTGACGTTGGCGACGCTTCATTTTCTGAAAAAGCTGTAAACTGTTCAGTCTTCGGGAGGCGTGCTGCCAACTCTGTCAGACTTCATCATTTAATATTTTTGATATTTGATGGACATCTGAGTGGGCACATCGATCGGCATTCTACTAGGCGTATGAGGACACATGGGGGCGCATCCCCTATGAGGCACTTGGTGTTGAAGGGCGTATCCTTGGGAGGCGCTTGGTGTTTGAAGGGCGCGTCTGTGTGATGCGCTTAATGTTGAAGGGCACGTCTGTGTGATGCGCTTGGTGTTGAAGGGCACGTCTGTGTGATGCATGGTCTGGCCGGCGCATCCGCTTCCTGACACATCTTTAATGGTGCGACTGTTGCGTTCTTCGAGTGCTTTAAATAGCGTTTTTGACTTAGCTGAATTCGAAGCGTCCGGTTCATCCATTAAATGCAAATTCATTGCATAGGATTCGGAGAGCCATCCACTTGGCGCATGGGTTTGATTTGACCGACCTATAAATAGTGGCATGGAGAGAGTTTGCTTCTCGTTCTCTCACGTCTTTTCGAAGTGAATTTGTTTGCTCGAGCATATTCTGTTGATGAAATGCTCCCGAGGGTGAAGATGCGATACAATGTCTTCATTGATGCACTTGAAGGTGACTGTTACATCCAAAAGTCGGAGTCGAGGGCTTTCGAGGCAGGTGGAAGGTGCCTGTTGCATCCAAAGATCGGGATGCTCGAGCCTCGTCTCCGTTATGCTGGAAGAGCCGCAGATCAAAATTGCGGTGTTGCGGCTTTGGAGGCTCTTTCTTCTGTCAGAGTGGGCGTTGCCCATTCTGGTTGTGTTGAAAGCTGCTCCTTTAGCCATGGTTTCGATTGCGGTCTTCCTTGGTCTTTGGAGGCTCTTTCGAAGCCTCCCCTGGCCATAAGTCGATTTGCGGTGCTCCTCTTCCTCGGTTTGGGGAGCTCTTCCTCCAGCTAGAGGGTTGATTGCCACCCTCGTTCTGCTCAATAAATGCTTCATTTGTCGAAGAATTTAGACGGCGGTGAGCCTGGCTGGAAGAGTGGCACGTAACTGGGCTGCTGAAGGGATGCACATAACTGAGCTGCTGAAAGGATGCGCCCGTTTGAAAGCGCATGGTAATTGTTGCGCCTAGTTGTAGACTTAGGATCTTTTCTTTTTTGTAGAAGTTCTCCTTTGTACAGCCTTTTCCAGACATGTAATAGACTTTTATATGTAAATAAAAAGTCCTCTTTCAATGTCTATATTTTTCTGTTTTGTTGTGTAAAGTACTTTGTTTGAGCTCCCTGGCGCATGTAGCGTTTGGCGCATAGAATTTCTGATCGTGAAATTCCATGCTTATACAAGTAAGAGGTCTGTATTATTGGTCTTTTGTTTGCTGGTGGCTGTGGCAATTGCCATACCAAGTGAAGCAATACACGTAGGCTTTGCTTGGCTTGTTTTGGCTTGTTTTGGTCTGCTTGCATTGCAGCAGCAGTAGGGGTTGGCTCTGCCTACAAAGGCAGACAGTGGGGACAGAGCCACTAGGACCAGTTGTGAAGTATAAGTTAGGATTTAGGGAAGCATGTATTAGTAGTTTTGAGTTTATATATGTATGAGTGCAGTTAAGTGGTGTCAGTCCATTTCCCTCATGTTCAAATATCACATAGGTACATTCCATTGTATGATGAATCAGTCCCAAGTCTTGAGTACAAATCAGCAGGGGAATTTGAGAGTAGGAGGGGAGTCCCTGTCCAGGTATGGGTATGTATCAGGTGTTAGAGTTCATGTGGACACATATATACATGTATGTTTGCTTGTGTGAGTAGTGCAAAGAATTATAAATTTAAGTGGTTAGATGACAGGTAGCAAGTTTTATAGATCGATTTATAGTAGATAGTAGATGGATTGGTAGCTAGGAAATAGAAGAATAAAGGGATAGATAAAGAGGGGCAATTGGTAGAGTGTAATATAGTTATGATACTCTTTAAGTATCAGTCTTAGTTTGGCTTAGGTTAGAGAGAAGGTCGGGCAAGGCATAGGCCACTTTAGTTCAGGGATTTTGGTTTTGGTCTAAAGGGTCGAATTGGCCATTGGCTGTGGTTTGGTATCAGATAAGGGTTTATTGTATCAGAGAAGTAAGGGAATTTGTTCTTGGTTCAGTCCCAAAATCACCTTAGATTTTTAGTCCATCTTAGTTTCAGCCCTCTAGATGGATGCCCATAGTTTATAGCCCAGGTTTTCTATTTGTTCAGTTGCCATATGAGACTGTACTGTATAACTTATTTGTTCAGTCTAAGGAGGTTCCTCTAGTATCATCCTTGGACTGAATGATAGGGATACTTGGGAGTATCATGTGGACTGATACATGGAACTTAATATATCAGTTTAGGACTGAACTGAAATACAAGGAATGAGTTAACTGGATGCAAGAGTTGAGAGAATAGGGGAGGAGTTCATATCAGATGGTGTGTGGATGTAGAGAGAGTTGAGAGAGTTGGGAAGTGGAGAGTTGTATCAGTTAGTGTCATATATAGGTTAGAGGTTAGTTCATATTAGAGTATAGGGGTTGTTCAGTTTGTATCAGATGGCCCATTGGCCATTGATAGTATCAGTAATATTGGTAAGGGGTGGCTTGGCCTGGGTATGCATGAACAGCAGGGGACAGGGTAGTGGAAAGAAGAGGTGGATCATGTGTGTCAGTCCAATGAGGGACTGACTTGGATGTTCAGTTAGTATCCTTGTGTGTCAGAGATTTGTGAGAGTGTAAGGGTGAAGTGCCTAAATCAGTTAGTGTCAGATACAATCTGAGGTTAGAATTTTTAGTATAGGACAGGTGAGTGTGAGGGAATGTCAGTAAGGATATTGTTTGTATCAGTTAGGATTGGGATTGAGATATAGGTCAATGTCTACTTAAGATGTGAGTGAGTGTGTGTGTTATCTTAGTAATGTAAATTACCAACTAGATTGTGGCAGAGCCTTGTTGGTTTTGCAAATGCAAGCATCAGCAGGTATTGCAGCAGGAAATGCAAGCAGCCAGACTTGGCCTTACATTTTAGAGTTTTGCTTGGCCTTGATAAGCCTTGGTAGTTGCAGCACTGGCCCAGGAAGTAGCAGCAGGGGGCCTAAGGGCCAGGGCACTGCAGGCTTGCATTAGCACTTATGCCATTTGCATTGCAAGTGCAGCAATACACTTTGGCAACACAATGTATGCCTTGGCTTGCTATGCAGCAGCTGCTTCACTAGGCAGCAGGGGTGCCTTGGGGAAATGGTTTAGGCTATGAGGTTTTGGTCTGAGTGAGTATAGAGTGCTGGAATATATATCTGTGTGTGTGTGTTTAAGTGGATAACCTATTAGGATTGGGCAAATACTTTCTAAGTGGTCTAGGTATGAGTTACCTAGGTTGAGGGGATATCTAGATATTGTATAGGATATTGACTATATATGTAATGTAATGGGAATTACCTATTAGTCTAGGTTTATGTTTTCCTATTGGCCTAAGGTATTGGAATATTACCTAAATCTAAGGTAGAGGGTGTAGAATGAGTCGTGGAAGCCTAGTATCCTAGGTAAGATAGGATAAGGCTAACACATAGGATATTGGGATTATAGGCTAAGGTATAGTATTTAGAGCCTAAATGCATATACATATATAGAAATGTATATATATGAATAGGTGGGTATGTAAAAGTCAATGTATGAGGTAGCATACATATATACTAGGGTGGTTTGGCTAGTATTGACCAAGTTGTCTAGCATTGAACTAAATTGACTTCCATGACCTAGAATAAGCCTAGAAGCATATAATTAGTTCAACTAACTATACTGTTTACTCTAGAACCAAATAACTCATGTATCTCATCTATAGGCTTTGTGACTCTACTTTGAGGCTTATTTTACATTCATTGCTCAAGATGATAGGCGAGTACATTCTTTGATAGTTTCATTATGTTGATATATCTTGTGATGCATGTTATATTAGTGTTCTATCTTGATTCTGACATGATGGACTCACGGATTGGTATTTTATGGATTCTTGATTTGAGATACGTAGTTTCATGCCTATCTTGAATAATGTAATCATGACTAATGCATCCATCGTGACTAATGAAATGCGTGTCAAAGAACCTAGATTCAATGTGTACTAGTCGGACGAAAAAATACCTAGGAGACATGTGAACATACCCTCTCTATCCTATTGGTCTTTCGTGAATAATAGCGGCCACACACGTAGGTGTATGGTTTGTCGGATATATCCCTCTAGCCGTTCACATGTCAAACTTGGTATTTCAAATCACTGGTCTTAACACAGTTTGTCTGAGTTGTCTACAACATATCTTGCATGACAGGTTTACTCATTTTTATATCTACATGTTTCTCATATGATCTTGTCGCTTGTCTTTTCATTTTACATTACCTCTACAACTTGATCATCAAGAATTTTATTATTATTTCATACTCATAACGCTTGTTAATTATTTTGAACTGTTAGATGATGTGCTCGTTTCAATCCTGACTAGATGTGTTGACAAATATTACAGATGATGATGGTGACTGCCCTACCTTCTATGGGGCATATGAGGATGACACTGAGGAGCCTAAGGAACATCTAGCTCAGTAGAGGACTACCCCCTGATTAGACTAGTTAGTTAGGCTTGACTGGACTGCGATCCAGCTAGTACTATGAGACTTGTAGTATATTTATTATTCTGGGATCTTGTGTTATGTTTTGAACTCTAAATTGTGTTGGGATCTTGCATATATTTCTAGTTATTTTTTCTATCTTATCTTTCATAATTCGTGCTATCTTTCTTAGATTTTCTTGTGATTGAGTTATGCCATATTATACCTCCGTACGAAGATGACAGGTACCCTTATAATTGTCTAGTTGTAGTATTTATAGACGACCTATACAACATTCTACCACCGATTCTGCGGTGTAGGCTGGACGTACCCACGTTCTCGTGCCCTTCCTCAGGGTGCGGGTCGTGACATTCTCATATCGGAAACGAGATACACACGTGTAAACCCCTAATATTTCTAATTTTTTTGTGTGTTTTAAAAATTATTTTTACTATATTATTGGCATTATAGAGGTGATTAGTATATGAACGTATGAATAGATATATATAAATATATTATATGTATGATTGTGTGCTTGATATTTTAAATATTACTAAGTATCGCCCACCTTGTTACAAAGAGATTTTTGATACTTGATTACGGATTATAGAATTGTTTTTGTGAATATATACAAATATATATATATATATATATATATATACATACATACATATACATATAGATTTTTTTGTAAAAAAAAAGTAACAGAGGGGTGGTGGGCCGAACCCTCCATCCTCAACAGCTACTAAGCCGCGGGGTAGGGCCCGACCCCCCTAAAGATAATAATTTAGCAGCAGCAGCTGCTATTGATTCAACCCGAGCCCCCTACATTGTATTCCTATTCCGAATAAGAGAAGCGGCGGGAGTAGTATAAGAACTGCTCCGCGAACCAAACCCTAAACCCCCAAAATTTTCATCCCAACTTGAAGCCCCTCGACCTCGAACCTCCCCGACCTCTCAGCGGCCGCCGTCGTGCATCACTGACCGTCGACCGACCCAGAGACTCGACGCCGCGGCACAGAATAGGACACTCCCATGTTTCCATCGAAAGCGAGGTACTCCTCTTCCCTCTTATCTCTCTCTTTCCACGCGTAGCCGTTTCAACTTCTGTAAATTTCTATCGCAAGTAGACATGACCCTCTTAAAATCTTTTCTGGTAGAATCGAGCGAAACCCCATATATCACTCGGTATTTTGAACCCAAGTTCTCGATTTTTTTGGAACAGAACAGTTTTAGGGCAGTCCCAACCCACGATTTGGAAGCCAATTTTCGACCCAAATACTGAGGATTTCAACCAACAAATTGAAACAATAGTTAACAACATAAACGAGATTATAATGCAAATTTTATTACTACAATTCAATTACTATGCACGAATTAACTGCTGTTAAAGTTGGCTAAAAAACTGCGTGCAAAATAGTAAATTTCATAAACTTTATGCCGATACGGCATGTGCCCCGAAAAACCGGGCGACACACGCTATATGCATCGAAAGGCACGTATAGACGTTGTCAACGTGTGGTAACTGACGGAACTCAGCTTCGTCGTGTGTGCGCGACGAAATCAGCCCGTGTCCGTCGAGATATCCCGTATCGCCAATTTGCAAACTTTGCCCTAACTTCGTGTACAGTCGTTGATTCGAAACAAAACTTACGCCAATAGGTCTGGATCAAAATTTTGGTCCTGAGTGCCAAGTTTGGTTCGATTCTGAGAAGGTCGAATCGGAACCCTTTTTGGCTGGCCTGCGACCCACTCAAATGGGCGATTTTATACACGGCTCATCGGAATCCAAAACTGTACATACCGTTGAGTTACTCCCCTCAAACTGAATCTGTAGACATATAGTTTGACGACTTTAGAGATCATAGACTTTGGCACGTATTTCGGTGCAAAGCGGATCCAACGACGGATATTATTTTAACCCAAAATTACGATTTTGCTCCTGTTCCAGAATTAGATTTTTGGACAGGCATTTCCTAGGTATATCTTTTATACTGAGTGCGTTTTTATGTTTGTTTCAGCGTCCGAAGTTGTTTGGAGACTGTAATATTTCTTGGCTGACACTGTAATTTCTTGGGCTTGCCACTTTGCACCAGCAGGCAAGATACCTTGCCACCTCCCTCTGTGATTATTATATTTTTATTTTCAGTTTTTATTTTTATTATTTCTTGTCTTGTGAAATTTAAACTGTGCATCCAAGTCACACTTGGGGCAGACGACTCTATTAGTCGATTTCACGCTTTTACTTATTTCTCTTGCATTGACTTAGTTTAGTGACCTTCCCTGTGATGATGAGGTACTAGTATATCTCAAACGACCTTGACACTTGCTTACCACGTGTTGTGAGTCACATGTAGGACACGTACCCGCGTAGTCGGCTGGCCACCGATACGTATAGAGCGTGCGGCAGATAGGAGTAACTGCCAATAGAGTTGCATGTTAGAAGACTTGGCGGTTATTAGAGGTTCATATCAGTCATGGAAATGGTGATACTAGGCATTGGATGGGGAGAATAGTACCTGACATATTGGCTTATTTGCACTTCCCTGATTACCTGTGCGCTCCTCCGGAGACGCATGCTCCAGGCGCCCTCTGACGTTTCCCAGAACGTTATGGACGTAGCCCTTCCACATGGTGCCCTCTGACGCTTCCAGAGCGTTATGGACGTAGGCCCCTGGTGCCCTTTATGGGAACTATGTCGATCCCATTTACAGCCAGGGCTCATGCGTCGAAGGATTGTATCTCAACTGCATATTTATAGTAGAATGGTCATGAACCCGATTGCATGCATACCTTTTTCTCTTATTATACTATCACAGTTTATATGGCATAGTGTTTTCTTGCATCTTGCTATGTTCCCTGAGGACCTGGTTATCTCTCCAAGGTTAGACGATTTTATATAGGAGTACGGAGCAACGTTGGAGCTATCATACATTGATGACGAGGCAGTACCTACTGATTCCTAGTCTATTCTATATTTGAGACATTAGTGGACATTATTTTTACATCTCATTTCTTTCTATTTTGCGGAGGTTGGACTCTGATCTTGTGAGACTATTTTTTATAGCTGTTTGGAGTGAGCATGTTCATCCGGCTATCTTTTGATAATCTTATTTATTTATTTTTGACTCTATTATCTTCTGTGTTGAGCTGTGATGAGATAAGTTTTTGTTATTCTGGCCTGTGATTATTTTATTTACAGCTTATGTGCATATATGAGGATTCCATATATTGGAGTATTCTTCATATGTGTGCAGCTGGCATGTTCACGCGCTTGGTCCTATGTATTTTGGGACTGGGGCGTTACATGTTTTTGTGGTGACCCATGCATGTCGATGTTAATATTGTTGGGTTACATGACTGTGCCCAACAAGCCTGCATATAGGAATAAGAATATCTCATCCAGAACTACTACTACCTCTTGACTTCCAATCTTTTCGAAACTTCCTTGATTATTCGATTTACTTCATATCTAATCTTTCCTAATATCGACTTATCTTCTTCGTGCCAACAGTATCCATTTAAAAAGCGGACGCACTTCTGCCTTGGCCCTCACATCTGGTGAAGAGGCTACTCCGGAGGGACAGAATCCTTCCATGACTCCAGCGACACCATACCAGCCAGGACAGTCGCAGCCTACTACGACATCGACGACAGAGTACCCAGAGATCGCAGCACCCTCAGGCAGCCAGGCTGGGCAGACTACTACCATGCCACCAGAAGGGAATGTACCTCTACCTCCACCACCACCATTCCCTCAGCAGTTTCCTCCGCAGTCGGGACCTCAGATGCCTCCACCACCGACTGATGGGAGCCCTACTACTCAGTTTATGTACGCCATGATGCAGGCTCAGTGGCAGCAGACTGAGCTGATGAGACAGACGATGATGGCAGCAATAGCTAGATGTCCACCACCAGTACCAGCACCGGCTCTGCATCCATATGAAGGCTCTATCAAAAATTTTATAGATATGAACCCGAAGGCCTTTAGAGGGACAGAGAAGCCACTAGAGGTGTCACAGTGGCTTATTAGTACAGAAAAGCTATTGAAGGCATCCCAGTTGCCAGCTCGAGATTGGATGACAGCAGTAGACCTACTGTTGGAAGACAATGCTCACCACTGGTGGAAGGCGGAAGAGACACGATTAGGCACTAGGATCACCTGAAAGCAGTTCTATGATGCATTTTATGAGAGATTCTTCCCTATTCATGTTCGAGATGGTCTCTATGACCAATTCCTTCATCTGAAATAAAGGAATATGACCGTTGATGAGTATGAATCAGAGTTCAATCGCCTGAGTCGATTTAGTACGGGATTGATTCCGACGGAGTTAGAGAACGTGCGAAGATTTCACCAGGGGCTTGCACCAGAGCTCAAGTCTTATACGACTACCCAGTCTCGAGTCTTCCATTCAGCTGTCCTGGAAGAAGCTCGCGCTCAGGAGATTCTTCACAAGGAGCAGCACAAGACATCGAGATGACATACCCCAGCAGTTACAACAGCCCGAGCCACCCAGAGTGGGCCTATTAGGAGGGCCACAGGACAGTTCCAGCAAAGGCCCTTACCTTATCAGAAGCCTATTTTCCATTACTGTGGAAAGCAAGGATACCTCCAAAATAACTGCAGGACTCGTCTTGGATTATGCTTGAGATGTGGAACCAATCAGCCCATGCTCAAGGACTGTCCGGAGCAACAGACGATAGTACATGCTCGACAGAACCCGAGACCTACAGCCCCAGCTCTTCCAGCACTACGACCTATAGCAGGAGCACCTCGTCCACCATTGACTCCCCAAGGCGTACAGTCCGATAAGGCCAGATCTCAAGGCCCAGGACAGAATTATGGGCATGTATTCTCACTTGTTGTTGAGGATATAGAGACAGAGGCAGAAGTTATAGCAGGTATAGTTTTAGTTGCATCTTTTCCTGCTATTACATTATTTGATATTGGAGCCACACATTCATTTATAGCCACTAGTTTTGTCACTAGACATAGCATTCCTATCGCACCCTTAGCTAAAAATGTTAAAATCCTCACTGGAGGAGGAGTTGTACCTGTTAGTGGTATTTGTAGACGTTGTCATATAGCGATAAGTGGCAGAGAGATGATGGCACGACTTCTTGTATTCCCTATGTCGACATTTGATGTGGTTCTTAGAATGGACTGGTTGAGCCAGCATTTCTCTCTCATAGACTGCCATAGGAGCAGTATTATCTTTAGACCACCGAATGCGACAGAGTTTGAGTTCACCAAAGAAGACGGAGAGAGTTGTGATGCACCCACATCGGGGACTCATATGATGATGCATGACCCCCTCAGCACCCTATTATTACCGAATTCGAGGATGTATTCCCCGAGGAATTGCCAGGACTACCACCTGACCGAGATATTGAGTTTTCTATTGAGCTTATTCCCGGAGCCGAGCCTATTTCATCTCGAGTATATCGTCTGGCACCCAAGGAGTTGGTAGAGATGAAGACGCAGATTAATGACTTATTAGAGAAGCAATTTATTCATGCCAGTGTATCACCATGGGGAGCACCCGTTCTTTTTGTGCCTAAGAAAGACGGGATAGTGCGCATGTACATCGACTACAAAGCATTTACTACAGTGACAGTGAAGAACAAGTATCCCTTGCCGCGTATAGACGATCTATTCGTTCAACTGAGTGGATCAAAAAGTATTCTCCAAGATTGACTTACGATCAGGCTATATCCAATTGAAGGTTCGGAAGGAAGACATTACAAAGACGACTTTTCGATCAAGTATGACACTACGAGTTCTTGGTCATGCCTTTCGGTTTGACCAATGCACCCGCAATCTTCATGAATTTGATGAACAAGATCTTTCACCAGTACTTGGACAAATTTGTAGTAGTCTTTATAGATCATATCTTGATTTACTCCAAGAGTCAGGAGGAGCATGAGCAGCATCTACGGATAGTTTTGGGAACGTTGAGGAATAAACGACTTTTTGTGAAGCTTAGCAAGTGTGATTTCTTTCTCGAGGAGGTATCATTTCTTGGTTATATTGTTAAGGTGATAGTATATCAGTGGACCCAGAGAAGATCACAGTAGTAAAATCATGGCCCGCTCCCACATCAGCTTCTGAGGTGAGAAATTTTCTCGGACTTGCGGGTTACTACCGACGGTTCGTAGAAGATTTCTCTCGAATAGCGGGGCCTATGACTCGATTAACTTGCAAGGATCAGGAGTTTGTATGGACAGACGAATGTCAAGCCGCTTTTGATGAGTTGAAAAAGTGATTGACCACAACACCGATCTTGAAACTACCATCGGGCCCAGGAGGATTTGCGATCTACAGTGACGCATCCGGGAAGGGATTATGATGTGTATTGATGCAGCATGGTCGTGTACTAGCATATGCATCACGACAGTTGAGGGTGCACGAGAAAAATTATCCAATCCATGATCTAGAGCTCACAGCGGTTATTTTTGCTTTGAAGCTATGGAGACACTACTTGTACGACGAGAATGTTGATATCTACACTGATCATAAGAGTCTCAAGTACGTGTTCACACAAAAAGAGTTGAATATGCGACAGCGATGTTGGTTGGAGTTGATGAAGGATTACGAGATCGAGCTACATTATCATCCGGGCAAGGCTAATGTCGTGGCAGGCGTATTAAGCCGTAAGCCCATGGCACACTTTTTGACTACGCAGAAGGAATTGACTATAGACTTGGAGCAGCTTGGTATTGAGGTAGTATTGCCTGGAGGAAATAGTGTATTAGCTAACCTCTAAGTGCAATCATCATTGGTAGAGCGCATCAAGGCAGCATTGCCCAATGATGCTAGATTTCGACGGCTCAGAGAAAGGACTAAAGCCGAAGAGCAGACGGGATTGAGGATTCACCCCGATGGGACATTGCGATATGGTGATCGCCTTTATGTTTCCAATGAAGAGCTACGGCAGGAGCTGATGGCAGAGGCTCACAGTTCGGCATACTCCATTCATCCCGGAGGAACCAAGATGTACCGTGACTTATTATTGGTGGCACGGAATGAAGCGAGAGATAGTTCGTTTCGTTGCCAAGTGCTTGGTATGCCAACAAGTGAAGGTGGAGCACCAAAGGACGATCGGATTATTGCAGCCGCTACCCATTCCCGAGTGGAAGTGGGAGCATATTACTATGGATTTTGTCACGGGTTTTCCTCGGAGTCCTAGGGGACGTGACGCAATATGGATGATTGTTGATAAACTTACCAAGTCAGCCAATTTCTTACCTTTTAGAGTGGGCCAGTCGACAGAGGTATTGGCAGAGATGTATATAAAGCAGATTGTGAGATTACACGGTGTGCCTGTTAGTATTGTGTCGGACCGTAACTCGAGATTTACCTTGCATTTTTGGAGGAGCATGCAAGAGAGTTTGGGCACCCGATTGAAGTTTAGCACGACAAATCATCCGCAGATAGACGGCCAGTCGGAGCGTACCATTCAGATGCTAGAGGATATATTGAGAGCATGCATGCTTGATTTTGGAGTTTCATGGGAGGACCATCTTCATCTTGTTGAATTTTTCTACAATAATAGCTATCAAGTGAGCATTCAGATGGTTCCATTTGAAGCATTGTATGGTAGGAAGTGTCGGTCTCCTGTTTGTTGGAGCGACAGCTATTGGGTCCCGAGTTGGTCTTGAGCACTGTAGAGACTGTAAAAAAAATTCAGGGCCACCTGTGAGCAGCACAGGATCGTCAGAAGCAGTGGGCAGATAATCATCGCCGACCCTTGGAGTTCAAAGAGGGCGACCATGTGTTCTTGAAGATATCCCCCACTAGAGGCACGATTCGATTCGGAGGACGTGGCAAGTTGAGTCCAAGGTACATCGGGGCTTTCGATGTCTTGGAACGTGTTGGAGAGGTTGCCTACAGATTGGCATTGCCACTATCGCTAGAGGGAGTGCATGACGTATTCCATGTATCTCAGTTGAGAAGGTACATGGCGGACAGCAATCATGTGCTTGATCACTCTGAGATCACAGTTGGACCAACACTACTAAAATATGCTTAAATAGCGACGTATATTAGCGACGGCAGAAATACGCGTCGCTGATATTTGCATATAGCGACGTCTTGTGCTACACGTCGCTGTACATCGCTGAGTAGCGACGTTCAGCAACGTAGTATAATTTACGTCGCTGGCTTGCGACGTTTAGCGACGTATCATGTAGGCGTCGCTGTTTTATTTCATATAGGGTTCCTAGCCCGATCGAAATCCCAAAATTTTCACCCAAAAATTTATTCCCGCTCTCCCCTCTCCCCCTGGCGAACCCTCCCCCTCCGGCGACCACTCCCTCCGGCGAGACCCTCTCCCTTCTCCCCCCGGAGACCCCGCTCGCCCGTTGACCCCTCCCTCCGACGACCAGCCTCCCTCCTCCGATGAAGGAGCCTTCCTCGCCGCTTCCTCCTCCGACGAAGCCACCCTCCTCGCCGCCTCCATCCTCCGACGAAGCCACCCTCCTCAGGTAAACCCTAACCCTAGCCCTAGCTATCTAGACACAGACACGGACACGAGAACTCTAACCCTAGCTGCTGGGGTGGTCTTTCTGTCGAGGGGGGAGAGAGGGGTGGGGTTGGGTGCAGGGGGTGGGGGGGTCTTACTGTCGAGGGGTGGAGGGAGGGGTGGGGGTACCCGGGGGGTGCAGGGGTAGGGGGAGGGGGGCATGGTTGGGGTGGGTGCAGGAGAGGGGGGCAGGGGAGGGAAGGCAGGGGAGGGTTGGGGTGGGTGCAGGGGTATGGGGAGGGGGGGCAGGGGAGGGGGGAGGGAGGAGGGACGAGGGGGGGCAGGGGAGGGTTGGGGTGGGTGCAGGGGTAGGGAGAGGGGGGCAGGGGTGAAGTGTATATTTTGGTTGGGGTGGGTGCAGGGGTATGGGGAGGGGGGGCAGGGGAGGGGGGGAGGGAAGGCAGGGGAGGGTTGGGGTGGGTACAGTCTGCCATTTTTCTTTATCGAGTACGATTTTGTTGCTTCTCTCGCTCTTTCTCTTGGTCTCCATTGAATGCTGGTCTACTGCCATTAATATTGGTCGATAGATTTCTCTGTCACATATTGCAAGTGGTACTAAGAAAAAAGAAAAAAGAAAGAAAGGAGAGAATAGATGTGACTCAAATGGACCGAAGTAGGTGTAGTAGTAGCAGTAAGAGCGGGACATGAACCGGGCTCATGACATTTTGAACTTTGGAAGACAATGCCATGTTAACTACTTCCTTTCCTTGCTTATGTTTGTGATTTATTATGATATATAATGGTGATGTTAATTCTTTCCAAATGTTAGGATCGTTACAAATCTTGTTGGCTCGAAAAGAAATTTTCTTCGTGCATGCCTACTTCACATTATAGGATTTTATTTTTTGTTCAAGGGATTCGCAAAATGTAGGGATATATACCATTTGAAATTCATTTGAAATCCATTTTAAGAATCTGAAATGTTGATGATATATACCCAAGGTTCACAATATCGGTATCGGAATCGGTATCGGACTATTCCTATGAGTATTGGTATCGGCGATACCGGTAGTATCGGCGGTATCGTATCGGAGTATCGAACTTTGGTATCGGAAAACAAATAATTATTAATAAATTATTTACATTTAAAAACCTATATTTTATACATTTAGGCATAATTTTAAGTATTTCAGCGTTATTTCTTAGTAGTTTTGAAATTATATGAAATAGTAGTCACCCTTACCGATTGGTTTTGCCGAATTGACCGGAACAAAGACCCCCAATGTCGGTATCGGTCAATATTTGGTATCGATCTATATCGGATCGGAACATGCCAAACCGTATCGGTATCGGCCTGTTGGATAATATCATTGTTATTAGTAACTGTCCAATGTCGGTATAGTATCGGAACATGCCAATGTCGGAATCGGTCTGTATAGTATCGGTATCGGAACAAGCCAATGTCGGTATCGGTCAATATTTGGTATCGGTATCGGTCTGTATAGTATCGGAACATGCCAATGTCGGTATCGATCAATATTTGGTATCGGTCTGTATCGGATCGGAACATGCCAAACCGTATCGGTATCGGTCAATATCATTGTTATTAGTAACTGTCCGCTACTAATGTGTGTCCCATAATAAGATATTATATACGAATTTGTGCCTGTTGGATAATGTGTGTCCATCTTTGCAGAATTATTTTCAAATGGATATAAATTACTACTTGCGAAATCGTTCATGGATGTATAATCGTTGTCCTGATGATATGTGTGGTGTACGGGATGAATACATAGCGGGAGTAGAGCAGTTCCTACAGTTTGCTAAGGCGTTCCCTCAGTACATGGACGGCACCAAAATTAAGTGTCCGTGTGTGAAATATCATAACGTGAAATATTATCCAGAAGTGGAAGTGACATATCATTTGTACTTGAGGGGTTTCACGCCTAATTACTATCAGTGGACCGCACACGGAGAACTTGTGTCTTTAGCATCAGAGCCGGAGCCTTACTCGAGGGGTTTCACGCCTAATTACTGTTAGTGGACCGCACACGGAGAACTTGTGTCTTTATCATCTTTCATTTTTATTTGACTCTATTGGATGTTTGTGAGGATGTGTGTCTGTGATATTTACTTTGCACTGCCTCCTATTTTTATTGTGATATTTACTTTGTGATATCTGCGACGGGATGACAAATATACCTACGCTGGGTTATAAGCGATGATCTGATATACAAAGGAGATGCTGCCAAAATTTAAAAAAAATATATTGTATATTTTTGTTATGATGTGTGTCTGTGTTTACAGTGAATGTGAAATACAGTGTTCGGAACCATCGACAGTTTCGATTACTGTTGTATGTTTTATCTTGGATAGAAATAGCAACAGTTCAGGGTGCACTTCTGAGAGCTTCATTTTCACGTCCTTCACTTTCTCAGACGTCGTAAAGGTTCCCGAGAAGGTGAAGGACGTGAAGAGGAAGCTTTGAGAAGTGCACCCTTAACTGTTGCTCTTTCTATCAAAGATAAAACATACAACAGTAAGCGAAACTGTCGATGGTTCGAACACTGCATTTCACACTGTAAACACAGACACACAGCATAACAAAAATATCAATTATATTTTTTAAATTTTTTTTATATTAGCGACGTATAGCGACGTTCTGCGACGTCACACAGACGTCGCTATACGTCGCTAACTAGCGACGTTACGTCGCTCGACTTCGCTAATATACGTCGCTATGTTGCCCACGTGGCCACGTGGATGCCATGCCTCGTCATTATTTATAAACTTTTGAAGCGTCGCTAGTTGTCGCTTTACGTCGCAATGTTGGCGACGTACTTATACGTCGCTATCTGTCGCTCATTTAGCGACGTCTAGCGACAATTAACTACGCATCACAAATAGCGACGTTTGGCGACTAAATTGCCATCTGCGACTTGCCTATAAGCGACGTAGGTTTTTCGTCGCTAAATACGTCGCAAATCATTGTTAGCGACGTATTTCTTGTATTTAGCGACGTCTCCTGACGTCGCTAATCTGGGTTATTTTTGTAGTGCAAGTTTATCGTTCGAAGGGCAACCAGTAGGTATCCTCGATCGCCGAGTGAAGGTGTTGCAGAATCAATCTATTCCATTGGTTCGCGTGGCATGGAAGCATCACTCGCCAGGGGAGTCTACTTAAGAGCGCGAGGACGACAACCGAAATCACTACCCATATTTGTTCGAAGGCGAAGGTATGTCTTGCATTTTAAGTACTATTATATTCCTCGCATTGCGTTGATCCCCCGACCTTAGTTTAATTTCGAGGGCAAAATTTTCTTTAAGTTGGGTAGGATGTAAACCCCCAATATTTCTAATTTTTTTGCGTGTTTTAAAAATTATTTTTACTATATTATTGGCATTATAGAGGTGATTAGTATATGTACGTATGAATAGATATATATAAATATATTATACGTATAATTGTGTGCTTGATATTTTAAATATTACTAAGTATCGCCTACCTTTGTTACAAAGAGATTTTTGATACTTGATTACGAATTATAGAATTGTTCTTGTGAATATATATATATATATATATATATATATATATATATATATATATATATAAAATATATATATATATATATATATATATATATATATATATATATATATATATATATATATATATATATATATATATACACATCGAGTCGTGGTGTACTGGTAACACCACCGTGCATCGGGAGTGAGGGCCGGGTTCGAGCCCTCCCTTCCACGGAGGTGGCTGGGTGGCAGTGGCCACGGCCTCCGGGCCAAGGTCGGGTGGAGTCGTCCACCGGCTATGGTTTTTTAAGAAAAAAAGAAATATATATATATATATATATATATATATATATATATATATATATATATATATATAGATTTTTTTTGTAAAAAAAAGTAACAGAGGGGTGGTGGGCCGAACCCCCCATCCTCAACAGCTACTAAGCCGCGGGGTGGGGCCCGACCCCCCTAAAGCTAATAATTTAGCAGCAGCAGCTGCTATTGATTTAACCCGAGCCCCCCATATTGTATTCCTAGTATGAATAAGAGAAGCGGCGGCAACATTATAAGAACTGCTCCGCGAACCGAACCCTAAACCCTCAAAATTTTCATCCCAACCTGAAGCCCCTCGACCTCGAACCTCCCCGACCTCTCAGCGGTCGCCGCCGTGCATCGCTGACCGCCGGCCGACCCAGAGACTCGACGCCGCGACACAGAACATGGCACTCCCCTGCTCCCATCGACAGCGAGGTACTCCTCTTCCCTCTTATCTCTCTCCTTCCATGCGTAGCCGTTTCAACTTCTGTAAATTCCTATCGCAAGTAGACATGACCCTCTCAAAACCCTTTCTGGTAGAATCGAGCAAAACCCATATATCGTTCGGTATTTCGAACCCAAGTTCCCAAAATTTTTTTAGAACAGAACAATTTTAGGGCACTCCCAACCCACGATTTGGAAGCCAATTTTCGACACAAATACTGAGGATTTCAACCAACTAATTGAAAACAGTAGTTAACAACATAAACGAGATTATAACATAAATTTTATTTCTACAATTTGATTACTATGCACGAATTAAACTGCTGTTAAAGTTGGCAGAAAAACTGTGTGTAAAATAGTAAATTTCAGAAACTTTATCCTGATACGGCACGTGCTCCGACAAATCAGGCGACGTGGTCGTACGCTATATGCATCGAAAGGCGCGTATAGACGTTGCCGACGTGTGGGAACTGACGGAACTCAGCTTCGTCGTGTGTGCGCCGTGTCCGTCGAGATACCCCGTATCGCCAATTTGCAAATTTTGTCCTAACTTCGTGTACAGTTGTCGATTCGAAACAAAACTTGTGCCAACAGGTTCGGATCGAAATTCTGGTCTTGTGTGCCAAATTTGGTTCGATTATGAGAAGGTCGAATCGGAACCCTTTTTGGCGGGACCGCGACCCACTCAAACAGGCGATTTTGTATACGGCTCATCGGAATCCAAAATTGGACATACCGTTGAGTTCCTCCCCTCAAACTGAATCCATAGATATGTAGTTTGACGACTTTAGAGACTATAGACTTTGGCATACGTTTCGGTGCAAAGCGGGTCCAACGGTGGACATCATTTTGACCCGAAATTATGATTTTGCCCCTGTTCCAGAATTAGACTTTTGGAAAAGAATTTCCTAGGTATATCTTTTACACTTAGTACATTTTTGATGTTTGTTTCAGCGTTCGGAGTTGTTTGGAGACTGTGACGTTTCTTGGCTGACACTGTAATTTCTTGGGCTTGCCACTTTGCACCATCAGACAAGATACCTTGCCACCTCCCTCTGTGATTATTATATTCTTATTTTTAGTTGTTATTTTCATTATTTCTTGTCTCGTGATATTTAAACTGTGTGTCCAAGTCACACTTGGGATATGCGACTCTATCGATCATTTTCACGCTTTTACTTATTTTTCATGCATTGACTTAGTTTAGTGACCTTCCCTGTGATGATGAGGTATTGGTATATCTCATACGGCCTTGACACTTGCTTACCACATATTATGAGTCACATATAGGACACGTACCTGCGTAGTCGGCTGGCCACCGATACGTATGGAGCGTGCGACGGATAGGAGTAACTGCCAATAGTGTTGCATGTTAGAAGACTTGGCGGTTATTAGAGGTTCATATCAGTCATAGAGATGATGATACTAGGCATTGGGTGGGGAGAATAGTACCTGGCGTATGGGCTTCTTTGCACTTCCCTGATTACCTGTGCGCTCCTCCGGAGACGTAGGCTCCAGGCGCCCTCTTACGTTTCCCATAGCATTATGGACGTAGCCCTTGCACATGGTGCCCTCTGACACTTCCAGAGCGTTATGGACGTAGGCCCCTGGTAGCTTTTATGGGAACTATGCCGATCCCATTTACAGCCAGGGCTCATGCGTCGAAGAATTGTATCTCAACTGCATATTCATAGTAGAATGGTCAGGAACCCGATTGCATGCATACCTTTTTCTCTTATTATACTGTTACAGTTTATATGGCATGGTGTTTTCTCGTATCTTGCTATGTCCCCTGAGGACCTGGTTATCTCTCCAGCGTTAGACGATTTTCCACAGGAGTACGAAGTAGCGTTGAAGCTATCATACGTTGATGACGAGGCAGTCCCTACTGATTCCTAGTCTATTCTATATTTGAGAAATTAGTAGACATTATTTTTACATCTCATTTCTTTCTATTTTGTGGAGGTTGGACTCCGATCTTGTGAGACTATTTTTCATAGCTGTTTGGAGTGAGCATGTTCACCCTGCTATCTTTTGATACTCTTATTTATTTATTTTGGACTCTATTATCTTCTGTGTTGAGCTGTGATGAGATTAGATTTTGTTATTCTGGCCTATGATTATTTTATTTACAGCTTATGTGCATATATGAGGATTCCATATATTAGAGTATTCTTTATATGTGTGCAGCTGGCATGTTCACGCGCTTGATCCTATATATTTTGGGACTGGGGCGTTACACACGATTGTCATGTACCTTATTCATTGCATTGTGAGTCATTGTTTATTGCAGGGATTGGGAAAAATGTTAGCTTTTGTGTGACCACACCCAACATAGGTATTGTGGATAGCCTAATTGTACAGTTCACGTACGATGAAGCCGGATCTTGTAGAATTGATTGTTCATTGATTGTGGTCCTTAGCCTGTCACACATTACTTTAATATTTCAAAATATCATACTTGTATTGATTATCGTGTTCATTGTCTTGTTCATTGATAGCCATGTTCATTGTCTTGAATATTGATTGTCACGTCCATTACCTGCAGTTTCATATTTCATTTCTGGTACCATAGTTTCATTTTTAGTTCTTGTATTCTGATTTCACCTTGTATTCTGTACTACAGATTACATTATATATTATTCTTGTCGGGGTTGTACTTTGCTCTTTTTCTAACAGGATACATTGCAGGTGAGCTTAAGGCCACATGGAGCATGTGATTGCATTGGATATTACAGGATTTATTTATTTGTTTTCTAGAGATTGTATTTTTATGATTTCATCATTGTATATTTCATTTTGTCGGATTTGTCTTCAGATAACATTGTATAATTTGATTTATGAATATTGGTGATCTTTCTGGAAACGTTATATATAGAAGCTGTGGATGTTTACGTTACATTGTGACTTGGAGTTTTCCTTAGTATTGTACAGCTTACTTTGTCGTGTCCATCGACGAAGGCTGGACGTGTCCGAATCGTGTTCGATTATTCGGGAGCGGGTCGTGACACTTGGGCAATCTCTTCACCCAGCTCTGGATAGCCTTCTTAGTGTGCTTGAGGATATGCACCATTCGGTACTGAGCCTACCCTCCTGCCGGCTAAGAAGGCCCTCCTTAGCAGCCGCCAAGTAACCGTCTGATAGAACCAGCTGTTATTGTACCTAAACGGGTGCGACTTCCAAATAGGCCACTTTGTGAAGCCGACCCTGATGAGAGAGTGATCGCTCGTCCCAGCGGCCAGCCCCTCAGCTAAAGAATTAGGAAAGCAACGAAACCACTCTCCATTGCCCAAAGCTCTGTCTAGCTGACAAGCAACCTGTTCCGGACATCTTTGTTATGCCAGGTCCAGATAGAAGTCATATAGAATCTGATCTGGGACAGGTCTTCCACCCACCTTCTACCCTCTGTGAAGAAGGGCGTTGAAGTCGCCCATCAATAGAAGCAGAAGATGCAAGGAGTCAGCAGAGGCAGCCACTCTGGATATGTCCCTTCATATGGCCTCCCGATGCCGCCTGTCGTCGTGGTCGTACACCGCTCCCATCAAGAACCGAAAACCACCTTTATTATTAAAAGAGATGGCTATCAGTTGCTCCGACATCAAGACCAAATTTTCTACCCAACTGTTGGTATTCTACCGAACCCAGATCCTCACCATGTTGCAGAGCGCTAGATTATGGAGTTGGACCCAATGAGTGGGGGTCCGTCGAGCAAGAGTATTCTCTCCTTTAATCTTGGTCTCCAGCAATACAGAGATTTCACATTTCTCTCTGCGTAAGACCCCATAAATCTCCCTCTATCTCCTAAAGGAGCAAGCCCCCCTCACGTTCCAGGCGATAACCGCCATTAATTATTTAGAGGGAGGCTCCCCTGAACTTCGCCTGGACCGGTACCCAGGGATGGTATCACGTCCGTTGTTGCCATGTCCTCCTCCACCCGAGGCGATAACCGCCATTAATTTATGTTTTTGAAAACTTTTAATTATATATTATTTTGCTGTATTTTGGGAACAATGAGTAATGCTAAGTTGTCGGGGCTTTGAGAAGGGGCATTAGCAATTCAATATATGTTGGAATAGGATAATTGATGCAGAGAAGAGTTTGATATGAGCTTGAGTGAATAATTTAAGCTCAGTTGTTGCTAGCTGTTGTTTGGAGGATTGGTTATGAGTCGGTGTGAGCCTGACAGGTCTAGTCCATGCTAGAGTATTTTCAATTATATAAAAGATGTGCCTGCCAGTGTTTGTCCAGAATAACTGTTTTAAAATATTAAAGTAGATAGTCCAGGATCATGGTCAAGTTACTTAGCTGGTTTGGTTTCATTTTTTCAAAGAACACTCTAAAAAAAATGTTATAATTAGTATTCTATATTTAAATTACAATATAGTTGTTATTAGTAGAAATTCCAAAGAGTTTTATAACGAGTTGTAAAAAACTTATCTTATAATTCCTAACTATTTTTAAAGTAATTCTTATTATTTATCTATATAATATTTAGTTATTGTACAAGTAATGTTATTAGCCAAAAGTATAGGGTAAGAAATAACTAATATATCAATTAATAGGAATGAGTAGCTAGCAAGAAGAATTTAGCTGATCATTATTATGTAGATCTTAATCAACTTGTACTTATACTCAGGAGGACATCCGGCTCTATTTTCCACACTTGATCACCCTGAGCAAGGCAAGTATACTCCTCGGACTTGTCTATTACTTCATGTCTTGTATTCATGCTTGTACCTTCTTGTTGACGATATTTTAAGAGATTGTTTTGTATCTTGTTTCCTAAGTTTACTTGTGTCTGGGAGAGGAAATACTACATGTGTGTGATCAAAACCGAGTTACTATTTATGTGAATAGCTTAGGCCCCGTATCGTGCACGCGGGACCGAAGCCGTACCATTTCATGTTTCCTGAATCTACCCAAGCCGATCACACACTCTGGATGTATTTCGATATATTGCACACGTCAGGTTCATTGTATATTTTATGTTCAGGTTTCATTCCATGTTTCCTGTATTTATTTTTCAGTATTCATGTTCAGGCTTCATTTCATGTTCTCATTTCTTGTACTTTATATTTTCCTGTATTCATTTCCATATTATGATGTTCATGTTCATTTCCTTGGATATACTTAGCTCCGCTCCTGACTATGATATATTGCAGGTGTACTTGCAGGATATTGTTCTACCTTATGGGCCAGAGCCCGGAATCTTAGCTGAGCAGGATGGAGCCATGAATGAGCTTGAGATTTCAGGTTTAGATTGTTTTAGCTATTCCTCTAGATATAGTATGTTCGTAGAATTTATAGTGTATTTCATTGTTGTTGTCTCTAGTACTTTTATGTCATTATGATTGGTGGATTATGGTGATCATCTTGGGACGGTTAGATGCTGTGATGTTTATTTTCAGGTTATTGTTGGAGTTTTCTCTATATTGGTACAGCTTACTTTGTCGTGTCTAACGACAAAGGCTAGGCGTGTCTGACTCGTGTCCGATTATTCGGGAGTGGGTCGTGACAACGGCTGCAGCTTCTGTTTTATCATTGGCATCGTTAGACTCATCGTCCCAGGGGAGTGGTTTGTATAGATCGGCATCCGTACTATATGCTTCGAGACCTCAGAACGAGTCGATGTCAGTAAACTCCATCTTGATGGTCGTGTCACTGCTTACGTACTTCATGCACTGGTGAAGGGTAGAGGGGACGATCATGTACTCATGGATCCATGGCCGTCCAAGCAGTATGTTGTCGTTTATGTCCGCATCGATGATGTAACAGGTAACCTCAGTATGAAGATCACCTATTTGGTACTTCAATCGGATCTTGCCCAGAGTTTTGGGACAGGTCTGCCACCCACCTTCAACACTCTATGAAGAAGGGCGTTGAAGTCGCCCATCAATAGAAGCAGAAGATGCAAGGAGTCAGCAGAGGCAGCCACTCTGGATATGTCCCTCCACATGGCCTCCCGATGCCGTCTGTCGTCGTGGTCGTACACCGCTTCCATCAAGAACCGAAAATTACCTTTATTAGTAAAAGAGATGGCTATCAGTTGCTCTGATATCAAGACCAAATTTCCTACCCAATTGTTGGTATTCTATCGAACCTAGATCCTCACCATGTCGCAGAGCGCTAGATTATGGAGTTGGACCCAATGAGTGGGGGTCCGTCGGGCAAGAGTATTCTCTCCTTTAATCTTGGTCTCTAACAATACAAAGGTGTCACACTTCTCTCTACGTAAGACCCCACAAATCTTCCTCTATCTCCCTAAGAAGCAAGCACCCCTCACGTTCCAGGCGATAACCGCTATTAATTATTTAGAGGGAGGCTCCCCTGAACTTCGTCTGGACCGGTACCCGGGGATGGTATCACGTCCGTTGTTGCCATGTCCTCCTCCACCCCAGGAGTAGAGGAGTACTGGTTTGGTACATGTAAGAGCATCAAATCCCAAGATGGATTGTCTACACACAATGCCTCACTATGAACTGGGGTGTCCCTTAGGGGCCCGTCACGCATAGGGCCAGCACGTCTCTTCCTGCTATAAAATCTCTCCTCGGATGAACCTCCATCTCCTCGAAGCTCTCATGCCGACGCTGACATGCCTCTGGTAACCATGCTCTTCTGTGCCGAGAAGGTGACCATAGCCCCTCTAGTGTGTACCGGCTAGGGTGAGGTAGCCAAACTCAGGCTACGAGCCTCCTCCATCGACCTGTCCCCCTCCTGCATGATGTCCTCAGCTATCTCGTCCCCGATGACAGTCTCCATCGCTCGTGAAGGTCCAGGCTCCTCAGTAGGCTCCGTCGACTTTGGGTCTCCTGTTGGGCAAGTACTGTCCAGGTGTCCGAAGCAAACACAGTGTGAACAGGCTGGTAGAATCCATTCGTACTCCACTTTCTGGGTTAAAACCTCGCTAGAAGGCACTTCATACTCCAACATACTTGGTAGTTTCCTACCAGCCCTGATCTCAACAAAAATTCGAGCATACATCAACCTCGATCGAAATATTGTAGCATCATCTGCCTTAATAGGTTTGCCAACTAGACTAGCGAGCCTCAACAATAATGGAATGCTCCAATACCGGACTGGGAACTCCGGAAAGCATATCCAAACATGGATTACATTGAGGACTTCCTTCTCACAACACAGATCCGGTGTCCATTCTTTCAGAATGATTAGCCTGCCATCAAACATCTACGGCCCTCCTTGGAGGATCCTGGTGACATCGTCCGCTAGCCCAAACTTCACATAATATAATCTATTCTCCCTAGCAAATATATCCATGCTTCCTTTAGGCTGCCAGACATTAGCCGTATATGCCCGGATCTGCCCATAAAAGGGCTTGTTTCCAGGACATACAGGACCAACTGTCACGCCCCAGAACCAGAATACTGGAGAGCGAGGGCAGACATAGCCAGCTACGTATATGAAATAGAATCTATCTCACTATACGGTCACGACTGTCTAGATACATAAGGGTTTATCTACAAGCCAGCAGTCTCTTAAGGTCATGAACAAGCCTAGTGTCTCAATCACAAGCAAGTAAGTAAAAGGTTACAAGAAGTATGATCATTAAATATACAATAGTAAGGCGTCCCAAAAATTATATATTCAGCTGATTATGAAGCTAGTCGTTACAAAATGTTAGGACTAGCAAGAGTTTAGTCATACATGATAAACCCTAGGATCTGTCAATCATGCTACAGCCCGTAGGCAGACAATAAGTAAATGCAATCGAGCTAAACAGGTGCTCATCGGCTAAACGCCTCAAAAGAATATTTTTACAATAGAGTGCGAAGCCAAAAATAACCCACTCGTTGCCAGGGTTCCGTCTAGTAGCCACCATCTGGCTGGAAGGTCGGTAGATCCTCTGGAGCTGCTCCGAAATCTGGCCACACAAAACCAGCTGGGTTAGATCCCAGAAAGAGCAAGCGCCACAAAGGAAGCTTCACTTAGGAACTAAAACCAGCAATCAGCACAAGATATAAATAAAGTAAGAACTGGAAATAAGGAAAATACATCCGGGGGATATACGACGAGATAACCATGGAACTATTCAGATAACAAGGTTACAACCCGTAAACCAAACAAGGACCGGGGTTGTAACCCTTCGTCTGAACAGAACTTTAGAATTCTCACCATTTATCGGTAAAATAAATACAAGCATTCTGGTCATTCAATAATCTGGAACAGGATCAGGGCAAGACTAGACTGGTTAGACTCCATCCAATCATTTCACGGCCAAGCAAGAATTACGTCTTGATACTTTAACTAACTAGGGTTATCACAGGCCTAGTTACTAGCAAGATGCAGTGAGAATCTTCTACAGCCACAAGCCCTGCAGACCATCCAGGTTACCCGGGTTAAAAGAATTAGGGTTGAATTCAGGTGGGTACATCGTCCAGGAAACGAATGTACCCTTAGGTAGCTTGAAGGGTGCAACACATGACAGTGTGCTGGAAATGTGCCCTACTCGACGGCAGGCTACAGATCCCAAGGCGTGCCCAGGTAACGGGATTGCCTGTAGCTGGGAGATCTCTTTATGACTAGTGTATTAATCTAGTTATTAGCCTTATTCCATTTCAATGGGTACTCCTGACCGTGGTACTCAGGAGTCCCCTCCTAGACATGATGCAAGACATGACTGGATTATTTGTACAAGCACAATCGTCCACGGTGTCCATGTTATTTATACAGGTCATGTCATGTCAGGTAGCCGTCGCAACAGCTTATCAAGATATATCATGTCAGGTTTACTTGTCAGGAGTGCGCCACGACGGGCCACTATCAGGTCATGTCAGGTAAGTCATGTCAGGAGTGCACCACTACGGGTTACTATCGTGTTATGCTAGTTCTTTGTCATACCATATCATGTACAATAGTCATTCCAAACATATTAGGTAAAATCAAGTTCATGACAAAAGACGTAAGGATATAAAAGGGATGTTAAATATCTAATAAAATATCAATATACAGGGCTATAGAAGAGCCATGCGGCTAAGGCATATGCGGCCAAGAAGTGATCTCATACGGCTTGGGAGGGAGTCGGGTTCAATCGGCTCAGGGTCCAAGGCTCATGCGGCTCACGGGATAGGGGCACATGCGGCTAGTGGGGAACGGGTGCGCATGCGGCTGAAGGGGCAGGAACCTATGCGGCTGGAAGTGGGACTAGCTCCCATGCGGCTCAACCAAGTCGAGCCCATGCGACTGGGTCAAGGTGATTGCTTATGCGGCTGACGGGGGAATGGATCATATGCGGCCGAGAAGACACGGGTACATGCGGCTCAGAAGAAAGGACACATGCGGCTGAAAAGGAGCAGGGGGGTTTATGCGGCTCAATTCAGTTTAGGAGAGAAGTTCATGCGGCTAGATCTGGGTTCTCATGCGGCTCGAGGATCAGGGCCTATGTGGTCCGCAAGTGCTAGAGTTCATGCGGCCAGGGAGATGGGCGCATATGCGGCCGATGTGGAATGAGTCCATACGGCTCAGAAGTGAGATCCAGCCTATGCGGCTGAGAGTCCCATGCGGCTGAATCACTTACCGCATGAATTGACATGCAGTCAAGTCAAGTTTAAGCACAGTTCATCTTCTCCAAATTTCTGAGAAGAAGAACACCATGAGAGCCAAGTTCTCAAGCTCCACAACTCCATCATCCGGAGCCCAAATCCGAACTTCCATAGGTCAAAATGGGGTAGAACGAAATTATCTACAACATGGAACCATCAAAACTCGAAAATAACAAGGTTAAGTAGATCAAAACCCAAAAAATCCAAAAATAATGTAAATATAGATCTACAAGAATTTAGCCATAAAAAGAGGAAATGCCAAGTTCTAAAGTAAATTAAAATGCTGTAAGGAAGAGAATGAAGCAATAAAATTAGAGTTCCTCCATGAAGCAAGTTGCACTTGCCTAGACCTCTCTCTCCTCTCTTTGGTAGGTAAGGAAGTAAATGAGGAAGAAGAAGAGTAATGAAGAGAGAGAATGAAGAAGGGGTAATAAATACAAATGGTGGTAGTAGGTAGGGGGTTAAACCATGGGTTCATCATGAACCCAAGCAAAACCAAGCCAAGCCGAACCAGCCCAAGGAAATAAACCAAGCCAAGCCATGAAGGAAACTAAGCAAGGAAATCAAGCAATACATGAATAAATACGTACACGTATTCCAGAAATACGTAATACGAACCACAGGCATTACACCAATGTGTTCCCCCAGAAGGCAGTCACCTTCGAAATCTTCTCTGTAGGGAAAGAGGATCGAAAGCCACTCCCTACCTTCTTTAGCGACACAAACTCTATGGATGTAGGGATTTTGGGACCCACTGGCTTGTATATGTCAGCCCATAACTTTTCCACGGGGCGGGGAGCCATCCCCTAAGACCGAGGGGCGACAACAGGAGTTCGTGGCCCTGTTCCCTGACCGCCCAAGTCAACCACTTTTCCTTTCCTTTTATCAGCCGCAGTCACCTTTGGACGCCACCCAACTGATCTTCTTGCAGAACTATTCCTCATCCAGACAGGGGCCACAGGGCCATGAGCCATCTTCCGAACCCCGAACCCTCACCCGCTCTCCTTTCAGAAGTATAGTACGAATTTTGGTGACTCTGCACGCCACCCTCCTTGTCCCCAGTCTTTCTACCATGACGTCTCGTAACCATCGTCCATCCTCCACCCTCCATCTTTCCATCTGGAGATCCAGAAACGAATCCAGACTGAAAATTCGGAGGTCCCGTTAGATCTGGAACCCCTCGATCCACCCCGAGCCGTGACATACCGTCCCTTCTGCCGCCATCAGCGTCCGAAAGGCCACCAACCCCCACATCGGTGTTGCTGTCGTTGCCGCCGCTGCCGGTACAGACTTTGTCGCCGTCGCCCGAGCAGCCGCTGCTACCATGCCCCGTGCCGCCACCAGCAGATCCCGCTTCTCCCTCCACAGGGCCGTCCGTGGCCGGTCCACCCCCGGCATGGCCGTCGTCGGGCGGCCCTTCCTGTCATCAGCGCCGAGGTTCCAAGGCGGGGACCCCCTAGGATTTGAGTCACGATCGCAATCGCCCGCTTCCATCCGTTTTTTATGTGTGTATATTATATATATATATATATATATATATATATATATAAATATATATATATATATATATATATATATGCTGATAGGTACGAATAATTGTTTGTGTCATGTATCATATATGGACTAGGTAGTACAAAGAATGGAATTTAGTAGAATATTTGACTTGTTTATTATTGAGGTGGAGCTATACTTATATAGGATAGGCTAACCCCTCTCCCTATTATTCTACCCGATGTGGGACTAAAACTCATTAATACTCTCAATACTCTCCCTCAAGATGGGTGATAGATATCAATCATCCCCATCCTGTTACATAGTTTAGAGAGACTTAATAAATTAAGCCTCTTAGTAAGACAATCTGCAACTTGTTCTTCTGAGCGAACATGATCGTGCTTTAGTATTCCTTTCTCCAGTTTTTCCTTGATGAAGAATCGATCGATCTCGATGTGATTCGTTCTGTCATGCTGAACTGGATTGTTAGTTATACTCAGTGTTGCTTGGCTGTCACTCAGAAGACGCAATGGTGTTCCTTGGTCCAGCTTCGACTCTGTCAGCAATGCTTTTACCCACAATAATTCTGACACTCCCAGAGCCAAGCTTTATATTCTGCTTCAGCGATTGATCGAGCTACCACAGACTATTTTTTGATTCTCCATGAAACTAGGTTACCCCTATAAATACACAATACCCTGAGATAGAACTTCTGTCATCCATGCAACTTGTCCAATCTCCATTACAGTATCCATCAATACTAAGGTGTCACTACAAGAAATATGTACATTATTAGCGCGAAAAATCTGCTATCATACGTATTACATAGCGTTTTCATAAATGCTATGTCATCGGCAGCTATCTTAGGTTCCACCCATACGATAGCATTTTTCTAAAATGCTACGACAGGTTCAGATACAATAGCAATATCTGAATGCCTTAATTTTCTTTATTATGGCACATCCGTTTTATGTTAAAAACTTGATGACAATTCATATTTTGTGCTATGATAGGACGTTCTACAATAGCAATTTTTTATTGTTTTAAAATATTTTGTTATAGCGTTAATTAATTATATCACGGCTAAAGTTTCGTGCTATAATATATGATTATAACAGTTTTTTTTTTTGCTATTAAACGTATTTTCATTCAATAAGAACCTGTTTTACGTATCTATTGTAATATTAGAGAACCTGTTTCACATGATATAAATAAGAACCTGTTTTACACAAATAAGATCATTCATAACACAAGTCTAAAACCAATCCAACATACATAACACAAGTCTAGAGTTTCATTCAACATACATAACATAGGTTTGAATCCAAAATACACAAGTCATAAGTTCATAAGTTCATAAGTTCATAAGCCTAGCTAACTCGGACCAAAGTTTGTTCATTCCCCTGCAAAAAAAGCAACAAGGTCTTACATCAGTTCAATATTAACAAGAAAAGATAAAATAATTCACTGATGCTCTACAGAGCATTTATGAATTATTACTTAGAAAAAATACTTTTGACGCAGAGAAGCTACAATCAACCGGGCATTGCTTCATAAAATTCAAATACTGTATCTGATGGGAGAAAAAAAACCCAGCAAAGACGGTTCAAGTAAACAATAGAACTAACCTGACCAACCCCGGCAAGAAGGAAACGTCCGAACTTTGCAAAAGTGAGAGAATTTACGAACCCAACCTGTCGTCATCAAATTCTTGGAAATTAACCTTAGAGACTTGGAGAGATTATGTTAAATGCTTGAAACATCATCAAATTGAAATAAAAGAACAGAGAAATCATCTCGCACAACACAATCCAATTTTATTATATGACCTGATTATATCGACTACTCTTATTTTATCACAAACATAACAAGCAGGATGAATACAAAAACAAGAAGAACAAACAAGTTTGTATCACAAAGATGGATTCAACAATGCAGCACAATTATTAACAAGATGGCTCCTAATAGCATGAACAAGAAAAAAAATCATAACACAATCAATTTTATTACAAGGTAACTTTAATTATACCAATTACTTTCGTTTTATCACAAACACAGCACAACAAGCAGGCATGAACATAAAAACAACGTGTCATCCAGCCTCCACCTAGCTACTAACACGGAAAAAAAAAACGAGCATGAACATAAAAGCAACATGAACAAACAAGCGTCACAAAGGTGGATTCAGCTTATGCTTCACAGCTATAAACAAGAAGGGTCCTCCAGACTCCACCTAGCTACTAGCATGAAAAGAAAAAAAGAACTAATTACAGCAAGAGAGGGAGAGAGAGAGGGTTCTCAATACTGACAAATTTACAACTGTAAATCTTAAGTTCGTCTTGATGCTCTCAGAGTACACCCAATTGTCAGTCAATTTCGAGATAAAGTTGGTACTAAGATCCTGGCCACAAATGCTTAAGCAAGGGGCCTAGTATGGTAGCTGCAAGTTAGGGATCCTTCTTTCTTAATCACTACAAACAAAAATCATGCAGTTCAAGAGCTAGATTCCAAACTTTCTTGAGTGTCTACAGATGATAATCCATTTCTTTTACAAATACATTCATTTCCATTGCATTGATTTTAAGCCAGGAATAAAGCCAAAGGACCAAATGAAATGCATTTCCCTGGGGAAGCCAATCATTAACAATCCGAAACTTATAGAAAATCCAAAGAACCAAAGAAAGTTATTCTTGCCCCACTCCCAAGAGATTAAATACTCAAAGGTATTGATATTATAACTGGAAAATACAGTATGTTGTTGTTTTGAAGACTCCCCCAGCCTCGTATAAATCTCCATTTGCCGATGACAATGTCATAGCTAAGTTCGAAAATCTTTAATCATGTCATGGACACCCCTTTCCACAGTGTTGCATCCTTATTGACGCACAAATCATATGCTAAAATGTGATCCTTTAAGTGTGCCGTCACTAGGAATAATGGCATTGGCACCTTCCATCCTCCTTAAATATTCATGAGCATACTTCAAAAGAAACTATGGGATTGTCATACCTCCTCTCTTTGGCTTAATATGTAATAGAGATTAATGAGAATAGGGTCATGAAAGAAAAGGTGATGAAAATAACATGCATATAAAGAAAGGGAAAGCATTTTTGCTTGTAGAGGGGATGTGATCACCCAGGCAAGCAGCCCTGGGACGAAAAGATTTGGAGTACTCGTGCAGGCGTTCCGAAGTCTTTATTGTTCTGTGTCATCTTACCACCTCAAGGCTCCTTATATTCTAGGGGAACTTGGAGACTGCACCGTGGTCGCATGAGCTTAAGGCATATATGAGGGATCATTGCCTTAAGGGTGCTCTATGTTTTATGCCTACTGATCGCCTAGGTTTTATGGCACGACCCTCTCATGATCAAAGCTACTTTAGATATGTATATAGTCCATGTCATAATTTTACCATGATTTTTTTCCAAAGAGTTGCCATGTAATTACCTGTAACATGTTCATATTGTATTAAACCTAACATGTAGATGAATTTGCCCAAAAGGATGAACCGTAATTTGATTGCCAACTTAACAGAAGTAGGGTGTTATAGTATACAAACATGAACACAATTGCCACCACTTTAGTATTAGGGCTTGTTAAATATATGCTTGAACAGCAATTAAGAAACATTAACCATAGTTAGAATGGAATACCACTGGATAACTAAATAAAGGCTGGATGCATCTATCATCACTTCTGATTGCCCATAGATGAACAACACCGTTGCCAGCTCCAGATGCAGCAATATCACTACCTCTACAAACAGCCACCGAACTCACCCATGACTGGGCTGAAGAACAGCCGACAACTTTGCCAAAGCCATTTTCTGAAACAAAGAGCATAAACAATTACTTTGCGAATGCAGTACAAATGTTAAGATGATGGCAAGCCACGCACAAATAAACAAAGATATAAGACAGCAAAAGATTATTTTATTGTCTAAGACTCCAACTTAGAGAGATGGACAAGACCTACATGAAAGATGAATTTAGGCTATTGATCCAATCCATTTAGCACTATTAAGTGCAATGCAAATAGATGCTCTTACCTTTCTTATAACCATTAGGGACCTCTTTCTTATTCTCTTTAGGTGATTGATCATAATTTAATAACAGAGAATGTGCATTTTTTGTAATATGTGTTGGCTTCTTCCGCAACGCACTCCAATGTTCAATACTTCCATCATCTGAGCCTGATAAGAACTCGCTGTCATTAATGAAACAACAACATTCTGAAGATGATGGAGCCCGGAAGAGTAACCGTTTAGCATCTGCAACCTATTACATAAAAGCAAACGTTAGTAGCAATACAGGCAGGAACATTACTTTTGGGTTTTAAGTATTTTACAACAGACATCATAAATATCAAAATATCATCAAAGTAACAGCTATTAGACAGCTCTCTTTCCTCTTCTGTTATGCCACTAATGGTCAGGCAACTCCAAAAGATTCCATGTTGGCTACTTAGTATTTTACTATGTCGAAATAATTTATTTGAACCTATTTTAGAAACCTAAGCAGCTAAATACAGTTCCCAGTTCTGGACCTCGAGTGTAACAGGTACATATGAATATTGTTTCCAATCTTAATTACTAGGCATTTTCCAATAGCAAGGCTTTGAGTGCTCTTTTGACCATTGGACTCACCTTGCATCCAAATCAAAGAATTAATTAGAGAAAGATAGCTTTCCAGATAATTTACTTCTGCCAAATAGTCTATATCCAAGGTTTCAAGAATTGGGATTTGTCCTAGATGTTCTGAGGATATTAGTACAGTGCCATTAGAAGCAAGGTTCACAATATTGGTATAGGTTTCGGAGTCTCGGACCCTTCCTATTGAGTATCTGGTGGTTGTGGTTTCGGCAGTTTCAACGATTATCGATTTTTTCATTTTGGAAAGGCCAAAAATGATAAAAGAGTATTTTAACATATTTTATATTTTGTTTTTCTTTAGTTTTAAATGGAAACATATTCAACATTGCTAAATTGTTCAAACGCAATAGATATTATTGTTTATTTACTTGTCCTTAGACATTGTACAACCATAAAAAATAGTTTTGAAGGGAATAATATTAATATGGATGAGTGTTACGAATTTATTGATATACAACTTTAACCATTGGTAATAGTTACCGTGTGTCGATAAGGATATCGACACACTAAACAATTGTCGATCTTCGGCACAACTGAATCATTATGTAGACACTCATTTTCGACTCTCTCTCTCTCTCTCTCTCAATTTTTCTTTGTCGAATTGAATTAATTGGGAAAGAGACCCCAACACTGATCGGTGTCGGTAGCCGGCAGTATTGGAAAGGGACATGCCAAAACAGATACGATTCGGCCAATCCCGATACATATTGGTATCGGCCGATACTGAAACTATGATTAGAAGGGCAACTAGAGCATAATAAAAGCAAAAAGAACAAAGTAGAGAATTTACCTTCCCAACTATGCAGATATCTATTATGTTATCATTATTTTTCCTCAAATGTTTTCCACTATCTATTCCAAGGAAAGACAAATACCTTATAAAGTTGGACAGTCCGATCATGCCCTGCAGTCAAAATTTGTTCCTTGCGTAGACAATCAATTGTAAGTATTTTACTTTGATGTCCATGTAGAGTGTCCATGTGAGTTCGGTCTTCTACATTCCATAGCTTAATTTGTCGATCAAAAGACCCAGAAAAGAGTTGTGGGGTTCCCTGCCTGAAAGTAAGACAAGAGACGGGTCCTCTATGACCATGGAAGGCCTGTTAAGAAAGATATTACTGATTAGAAATCAAAACAATGAATTTGCAAAGTTGGACATGCATTCTGGTAGGCCATTACACTTATAAAACTACTTGATCTCTACAAGAACTTGTAAATGCAGTACATGCAAATTGGTTGGTCCTATTAAACTACAAAAGAGGTACTACCACTTAATACAGGTGTATTATGAAGAGACAATGAGTTTTATGTATTAAGAGAACATGTTTGGCCAACTGCAGACTTGATTATTTTGCATACCATCTACAGAGTTGCTTTTAGAAATTATACATCAATGTAAAGTTTTAACTAAAAGCAGTATGTCAGGACATGATACATATCAACACATCTTGCAGAAGAATGTTCAAATTTTCAAACATATAAAACCAAAACATAGTTATAAATGAGAACCTGAATGTGCTTCCTTGTGCGTGTGTCCCATAGATGGACATGACAATCTAACCCGCCAGTAGCCAAATACCTACCATCTGGGCTGACAGCTAAGGCTAATACGTGCTTACTTCTCTTTGCAGAGGGATTTTGAGGAGCTTTAGAGTGATGTGAAATCAAAATGTTCTCACTGGGCCACAAATACTTCTCACTTTTACCACTCTCAACATCCCAATGCACAACGTATCCATCTTTAGATGCTGAAAACCCCCTGGTATCATCCTCAGACAAAGTAACAGATGTAATGGACTGTCGGTGTTTAACTAAAGGTATATCAGCTCATCTACTTGGCCTATACATGATATACCAGGATCCATTATTTAAAGATAGGCAGAGCGCCCAGTTAAGGAAGGGCTAACTGAATAATTTCTCTGGTGCACATAAATTTTACCCTGACGAGAAAGATTGCAAATATAGAATCAGCCACTGGAGTTATAAAAAATACAAGATTTTATTTTAAGAAAATGAGCTAGACTGAGAAAATGAGAAAACCATGTGGCATATAAACCACAACCAAACCAAATGAGTTTTTGCTATGGTAAAATCTAATAAAATCCACATTGATACTAAGGTTATGACTTATGATACGAAACAGGGGATTCCTCAGAATAAGCAGTCTGTAAAAAAATCAACAAAGTGCAAGTTACCACGGGCATGTCAGAATATATTGCTTTAGGACAAATACGACTCTTTCCATACCATCATATCACTAGTGCAGAAATCAGGTGGTATCGGTACTAGCGATGAACTGCAGCTGACATATGCGCTTTGGCTGTAAGCCAGATTGTAAAGACGAAGCTGCAATTGCAGCAGCAGATGGTTCTTCCACCCACTTCACTTTGGTTTTTAGTACTGATCTTGGATTGCAATTATGTTGCTTTTTGATAAGGTCTGTGTATTTTCTCTGTAAAAAAATGTAATGAGTATACTCATTGTGAGCACTCTTGTTAGAAAATACTTTTTATCTCTGTTGAAAACTAGTATTGGAAGATGAATTGAGTTTGAAAGAAGCCCATCAACTATGATACAAATCATAGAGGGGAACGCCGTCACTCAGAAATAAGCAGTACACACATTCTCTCTTCACAAAAAGATGCAGCAAGAAGAACAAAAAAGATTCAAAATTTAGGATCAGCTATGATATAACTCACTTCATACAAGATTTTTTTCAAAAAAACATACCATAAAAAAACCCTACTTGGAGATAGGTTATGACACGGAAAAGCAGATTCAGCATTGTGCCACATATCAGGCACGAATGGGACACTCCAAATGCAATAGGAGTCTAGGACACACCAAAACTGGACTGTGTCGGAATTGTTTTGTGTCTTATTGGTGTCCGTCAACACAGCTTCTTTCTTACAATAAATTCAGTAATAATAAAAAATAAAGTTTGAAATTTAAAATCAGACTGTAATTTCAAAAGCAAAGAGCTTCCTTTTCCAGAATCGAGACTCGAAAAATTGGTGAAGTGAGAAGATACAGACACTCCAGAACCGGTGCAATCGTAGTATTCGTCTCCGTGCAACATATAAATTCAATAATTAGAAGAACCAAACTTGGAGAAAGATGGAAATGCCGAAAAAGATCACCTAGAAGCGAAAATTTTTGGGACGCGGCCGCTCTCCTCGAGCTGGCTCTTCTTCAAGAACTCCGCGACCAGGGAATCCCTCCCCCCGTCCCTCTCCTCTCTGTCCTCCTCCCCATACTCCTCGTCCTCCTCCTCGATCATCTTCGTTTCTTTCTGGATCCTCTCCAAGTACTCCCTCGCGATCCGGTACTTCACTTCCGCCGCGGTCTCCCCCGCCGCCTCCTCCTCCTCCTCCTCCCCGACTACTCCTACACCCGCTGAGAACCTCCGGCGTCGTCGTCGTCGCTCGGAAGGCTCTCGAGTTTTAGGGTTTTTCGAAAAAGAGGGAAACTGAAAGAGGAAATAAAAGAAACCTGAAATAAAAGACAAAAAGTGTTTTTTTGGTCAAGTGTTTGGCGGTATAAGTGTTTTTAGGTTCCCGCTTAATGAAACTCTATCTTAGCGTTTATCAAATGCTATTATAAAGTAACCAAAATATCAAACTTATTTTTTATAGCAGTTCAGCAAAACGTGCTATTACGTTATGCTATCAATGTGCATTTTTTTTGTAGTGTGTCCATTGTTCTTGAACCATATCCCTCTTCTAGGAGCCCTTTTTAGAAATCTTAAATTATGAAAAACTGCATCCATGTGGCCCTTACTTGGATCGTGCATTAAATGAGTCACTACACTCACAGCAAATGAGATATCAGGACGAGTGTGGCCCAGATAAATCAATATGCCTATAAGTCTCTGAAATCTTTCACGATCAACCGACTCTCCTGTCTCTATCCCCAATTTATCTTTCTAGTCATTCAGAGTGATTGTCGGACGACATCCCAGTATACTAGTTTCTGTGAGCAAGTCTAGTACATACTTCCTCTGAGAGAGGACGATTCCATCTTTTTCTCGAGCTACCTCGATCCCAAGAAAATACCTCATCATTTCAAAGTCCTTTACATCAAATTCTTTGGCAAATTTTTTCTTCAGCTGGATAATCTCCTCTTTCTCATCACCTGTGATCACTATATTATCCACGTATACCGTAAGTATGGTAATGTGGCCTCTCGCATGTCGGAAGAAGACTGTGTGATCTGTATTAGTCTAGCTGTACCCTATGCCTGTGACAACTTTTCTGAACCTTTCAAATCATGCCCGAGGAGATTGCTTGAGTCCATACAGTAATTTTTTTAGCTTGCACACTTTTCTTACTGACTGCCTTGTGCAAAATCCAGGGGGAGTCTCCATGTATACTTCCTCTTGTAGATCTCCATGAAGAAAGTCATTCTTCAATCTAATTGATGAAGTTGCCACCCATGGTTAGCTATAAGAGAGACCAGGATTCTTATAGTGCTCATCTTCGCTACATGAGCAAATGTCTCATCATCGTCGATGCCACAGGACTGAGTGAATCCTTTTGCAACCAATTTTGCCTTGTAGCTCCACATTTCTTTCTGGCATCTCCTTTACCGTGAAGACCCATTTGCACCCGACTGCCCTTTTTCCTTCAGGTAATAGAACAAGTTTCCATGTCCTATTTCTTTCCAGTGTCCCAAGTTCCTCCAACAATATAGTTTTCTACCCTGGATCTTCCTTCGATTCCTGCCAATACTTAGGGAAAGATGTGGTGTCTAACGATGCAATGAATGCTCCATAAGTAGGAAATAAATTAGAGTATGATAAAAAAAAAAGCAATATCATGTTCATAACCATAACGAATATGAGATTTTCTTGTATTACTACGAGAAGATATCTTAAGGGAATATGAGATTATGGAGGAGAGATCATAACATCCAAATCAGAGGGATCCGCATCCGAATTAGAGGGATCCGGTGCGGAAGGCGCATCTTCAGAAGTTGGGACAGGGTTAAGCGAGGGTGTCACGACCCGCTACCCAAATTGTTGGGCCGGACCGAGTCATGTCCCGCATGTGCTTGAGATAAAGCGCAGTAAGATGTTCTAGAGATAACAAGATAAGACTAAATGTGCTAACAGTTCTGTAAGTGAATAAAAGTCATAAATGCTCCAAACACAAAAGTCGTCTCATATAGAAATAAGTCCAAGTACAAGTCTGAAATGTAAAACTGGATACATATCCAGTTACAAAATACGTAGTCTAATACATGACTACACTAAGTATCCCAAGTGACTACGCAAACTAGACGAGTTTTCCCGCAGGAACATCCTCGTAAAGCAAAGCCGGGTCCTCGGCAGTATCTCCATAATATGAGTCGCAGAGTAACTCCTCCTCAGTAAGGACACCTACAACGTTATCCTGTCAGGACGGGAGCAAGTACTGATTCTAACAAAATAGCATATGAAACATGGTAATGAACATAAGAGGAATAACTGGAAACATGGCATCACATAGTCTATCATGGCAAGAAAACATATGTCATAGAGACAGATGTATATGTAATGTTTAAAACTGTAGCAGGTACGTGATCGTCAATAGGTGTACAATGTGCAGGGGCACATAATAAAATATACTTTCGTACAAGTGATAAGGCGATAGATGTACATACATACAAATCTGCTTTGAGATAAAGCCTACGACAAGGAATAAATATAAAATGTCAACCTTGCTCGGTACATACGTACGGAGAAGGGGGCATGATCACGTATGCTACTAACAGTTTCCCAATAACCCAGATTCTAATCATGTGAGAGATATATAAAGATCGTTCTAAGCATGGTAGTAACTGAAAGTACAACAAGTGAATATCTAACTTGCTACCCTAAGGATCAGCATTTATCATGGTTTGATCATAGTTCATAGATGTAACAATATGTAAAGTTTGTAGAGAGTACTTGCCTCTAGCAAAGCAAGCTGCGATAAAAGTGCTATAGATGTCTGGTAACTTGTCACTGTAGAAATAAGTACATAAACTTAGTTTTTACACTAAGCTAAAATGCTATGACATTAATTTGTGAAACACGACTTGTGACTGGGCACCTAGCCAAAACGATGACTTTAGAATAGGAGACCAATGTGGGGTGACACACTACTATAACTAACTTTTTAGGGTCTTTATACTAGTGAGGGGTGAGTTTCAATACGACTATAATTCAAAATAACACAAAAAGTTACAAGTCGTAACTATTCAATAAATAAATGAAATGAACATTGTGTTCCAACAATTTTTGGGATAAACAAAAAGCTCAATTTTACATAAAATAAAGAACCAAAATAATACTTGTTAATTATAGGAATTTATTATAATTTTTCTGGAATTTATTAACCAGTACAAGTATTTTATAAAAATCAGTTTTCCTAAGTACACATAAAATGAGTTCTGGTTTCATATGATAAAATAGTGGCAAAACTGTAAATTAAATATTATAAAAACTATACTAAATTCGCTAAATTAACATAGTATCTAAATACTATTTTTCCAGAATTTTAACAGTAATTTATGTATTTTTAGAAATTCAAAAACAACATTGTACATAAACTAAAATTAAATAATTAATTATCTGCATATTTTGTCCATGTACATAATTTGAACCAAAGTTCAAATACAGGACCCAAGGCCATGAATCAAGTCCAATATGAATTGTACAGGTCTTGAATGTGTGAAAACATATTTGGGCCCAAAAACCCATGCTAGGCTTGGACACCAAATGGTTGCAGTAATTTACAAATACACAAAAATATAAAGATGTAAAATACATAATAAATATTAATATTTTACTAAGGTAAAATTATACATAGTAGTTATAAAAATATGACAAGTATATTTACATAAACATATATACATATACATATATGTACATATATATATATATATATATATATATATATATATATATATATATATATAATAAAGTACTAAATATAAAATATATATATATAAATATACTGCATATATATATGTAAAACCCCTAAATTTCTACTATATTTTTTTTATCGATTTTGGTACTGATTAAATTTTTTTTATTATATGTCTCATAGTCGTATTGTACGTTGTGCGCAAACGACGTATTTCGAAATTCTCGTCGAGTACGAATATGGACGAGCGTACATATTTTAGAAATATTTTGATTTTAATTTTCATAGTTCAAAATAACTTATATAATAAATATTTTGCTATAATAAGAATTGCTAAGTTTGTTCTTTTTATTTTAAAGACCTTTAACTACTAATAATAAATAATATTTTTATTGTATACTAGAAAAATATATTTATGTAAATATTATTTATGCACACATATCTTATAATTAATCATTAGTTTATTTTTAATTAATAATATAATTTTTGAAATTAATATTATTAGCATTTTTAGAAAAGGTATTTTGAATTTATTGTGACAATTTAAACTTGGATTAGATTTTATTTAATTTAAATAAGTTTAATTTAAAGATTGTAATCATCTATTTTGATTTGAAATTTTCTAGAATTAATTAAGTTGGAATTGAATTTGGATTTAAATTTATATTTGATTTATAAAGGCATAGTTTAAATTGATTTGAGCCAAATAATATTTATCTACTTGTTTTTAAATATTCCTAGTCTTTATCCTAATGAGAATTCCCACATCCTATAAATAGGCAGGTACTCCTCCATAATTCTCTCCACAATCCAATTCTCTACAACCTAAACGTGCATCGTGTCTGTGTCCCCTTCACATCCACTATATTGTTTCCCAGTACAAATACATAATATCCTGTCCGACAAACCGGACGATCACCTCGTGTCGGAAAACCACCCCCGACACGACGCATCCCAAATTCCTAACCCAAAACCCGACATCTTCGTCACCACCACCACAAATCCCCGGCCGGACTTCCCGTCGCCGGAAAAACCCTCAGCCCCTGACCCTGCCTATACCACCAGCCACCACCTGCCACCGTCTCCCCGGCATCTGACTCCGACCACCATCGTTGCCCCACAAATCGACAGCACCACCACTTCACCCGGACACCATCTCCGCCATCATCGTCCCTACCACCAACAACGAAAAAGGGAAATGGGGGGGGGGGGGGGGGGGGGGGAGCCTTACCTCCTCCGCGCCATGCCGAGCAGGACCGCCCAGCAAGACCCCTCCGCTCCCCGGCAAGATCTCCCCGTGCTTCGCTCTCAGCGCCTCGCCGCCGAGCGTGCATCCTCCGCCCCGTACGCCCGAGTTCCCAGCGGCCTCTAGTTGCCACTCACAATTCTCGGCCGGCGGAGCCAGTCTCGCGGATGAAGTCTGCGCCCCCGCTTCATCTCTGCCGGACCACCGTCTCCGGTCGGCCGCGTCCGAGCGCGCTACCGCAGCTACACGACGCCGATCTCGGCCGAGCCACCCAGGCCAGCGACGAACATCATCTCCGCACCGCCGCGGGTTCGCCGCCGAACTCCCTCCGTCGAACACCTCCACCGCCGGACTCGGCGCCCAGCCGCCTCGCTTGTCCCCGCGAGCGCGTCCGCCGAGGATCCGCGTAGCCACCCTCCGGCGTCTCCGCGAGCCGCCCTCTCCTTCCCGAGACCGCCGCCTCTCCGCTTCCAACTCGACGCCCAGCCGTGCGCGCCACCGCGTGCCGGACCACCCTGTGCCGCCGCTCCCATCCGCTTCCGCCGAAACCCCTTCGTTTCTCCACCACGCCAGGCGCCAGACTCCGTCGCCTCCACCTGAGAACGCCGCACCGACTCCCCTCCGTCTATCCGCCATCGTCGGCGAGTAAACTCCGGCGCCAATGACTGGTAAACCCACTTTTCCCCTTTCCTCTTTTTTTCCTCTCTTTCTTTACTCCTTCCCACTTTTATAGCTCTCTCTCTCTCCTTCTGACTTAAAAAAAAAAAAAAAAACGAACGAACAGTGGTGACTGGTGAGTAGTGTTGAGTTGTTATTATTATTATTATTATTTGAGTAGTGTTGAGTTGTTACCATTATTATTATTATTATTATTATTTATTATTATTATTATTTATTGTTATTATATTATACTATTATTAGGTATTATTATTGTTATCATTTATTATCACCATCTCTATTATTATTATCATTATTATTATAAACCATTAGTATTATCATTATCATTATTGTCATTATTATCATAATTATTATTTCTATATTGTTATTAGCATTATTATTATTTTAAAAAAAATTTGTAGTGTATTATTTTGTTTATTTAAATAAATGGATAACGTATATTTTTCCAAAAATTATTTTTACTATATTTTAGTAAAATATATTGACTAACGGGAAGTTACTTTTCCACTATATATATATATATATATATATATATATATATATATATATATATATATATATATTATATATGATCCTTACAAAAAAAAAACTAATTTCGATATTATCATGTGTTCATCTAAATGTAAAATTGACTAATTTCAAATTTGATATATATATATATATATATATATATATATATATATATATATATATATATATATATATACGAAGTATTTTCAAGAATTTACATATAAATGTTTTTGGAAATTTTGTATAAGTAATCTCCATAATTTCTCCTTGCTTAAACACCCATTGCATGACTAACCGTCCATTCATATTTTCTCGTGAATTCGGACCATGCTGCATCGACCATGGCTATTGGACAGAACATGACTTGCTCGATCTTCGCACCACTCCAGGAGACACCCCAGGCAAGACACCTTGCCTTTACTGTTTAAATTTCCTGCTCAATATCATGCATGTTTTAGTTGTTTTTCTTTAAGTTATATGCAGATACAAATTACTATATTTTATAAAATTGGCTCAGAGTTAAGAGACTACCATCAAGTTTAGTGTGTCTCATTGACTTGCCACGATTGTACACGAGTTGTGTGTGAGAGTTGTGAGTATCATATAGAGGTCACTTGTGTGTGGGCTGATCCCCCGTACGCATACGTAGGAATAACTGTCAATAGATGCATGATTAGAAGACTTGACAGTTATCTATATTAAAACAGTGTGGTGGAAACGACACGTATTTGTGTGTCATGGTTACGACACACGTATAGTATCATTGGGGGGAGGGGACAGCTACTAGCGTAGGGGCTACTTTTATACACATTTTGGGAGATAGTGCCTCGGATGAGCGCTACGTGTTACCCGGCCGATAGTGTCTCGGATGAGCGCTACTTGTTGGCCACTCTTATTTACTTGCTTGAGACAGCCCCTGCGTAGAACGTTGTCCTCTAAATTACAATCCACATAGAATGGTTAGGAACCTTTACTCATGCATACTTTTCTGTTGAGCTTTATTATTCAGTTTATCGGCATGATATTATGTGTCTTGTTACGTCCCTCTGAGGACCTGGTTTTTCCCCAGGTGTGTTTCGTGATTTCTTGCAGGTGCTCTAGCTAAGGCCATTACTTTCTTCGTGAGGATTGCTCTTGGATTCGTCACTTGCTCTCGTTTGCTAAATTCTTTCCTTGTAGATTTTTCCATATTTAATTTGGTTGGTAGTGGACTTTGTCTCCGCCCAACTATTATGTACACGATAAACTCAAAGTTGCTTTATATCATTATTTATCTTTGTGGATGAGATTTAGTTGTCTTGGATTACTACATTTACAGCTTATGTATACATACGAGTTCCATGTATTTCGTATGTATACAGCTGGCATGTCTACGTTTCTAGTCCTACGTATTTTGGGACTGGGACGTTACATGTTTTTGTGGTGGCCCATGCAGGTCAAGTTTGTCACTTCGGTTATGTAATTGTACCGAAGTGGGCCTGTAATATAGGATTAGAGTCTAGAATCTCATCCACCTACTTGACATCCTTTCTTGACTTCAAATTTCGAATTCTCGTTCGACCTCCTTAAATTGCATCTTGCTTGACTCCTACCGTAAATTTCTTAGTTTCGTGTTTAGTAAGATGACTACACTAGTATATGCCCATAGGTTAAACATATGGCTAGATAGATTGCATTGACAATTAATATCCATTGAGGTTATATTTGAGTATAAAGACATTTATTTTTCCTAAAGATATGATCATAGGGATTAGTTAATTCCAAGTTGGGTAGTAGCATATTACCACTATCAAAGGATAGTTAAGATTTTATTTACAAGGTGGTATACATGAGAGGATAGCTAGATCGAGAAAACAAAAATTTTTGTATGAATTTTGAAATTATGAAATAGTTATGATTTATTAGGGATATGAAATCAATTTGAGAAATATCTTGAGTTTTATATTGTGACGCATGATTTACGGTTAACTCTAAAAGTTTGGATTGTAATATCATAAAGTTTATCTCAAGATTATTTAAAGAGTTTAAATTATGAATTTCTAGACGACTAGAGAGATGAAAGTTTAGAAGGGAGAGAACTTGAGTTTTTAAATTGTGCGTACGATTTATAAATTTATTAAATTTTGAAAAGAAAAAAATGTTTTTTTTTGGAGATATCGATTTTGAAGAAAAATTTAAATTTCAAATTTTGTCCTATGATCTATGATTTATAGAGTTATTTAAATTTCGAGTTTAAGGCCTTTTTATGGATATTTAAATTTTGGTAAAAAGTCTGTTCATTTTGCGATATACAAGGACTATTTTGAGATTGATTAGAGATTTCAATTAAATTTGACAGTCTAAGATAATTGGTAATTGTGGCAGAGTATCTTGAAAATTTTATTGAGAAACTTCGAGGAACCCTGAAATTTAGATTAGATCATATTAGAGGACCAAGAAGCAAGGAAGGTCACCCTAGTGAGATAGAAATAGTGTACATTAGATTGTCATGCCACCTATGATTATGATATTGCATATACACAAGTATAGTTAGTCATCGACCAAACCGATGAACATATCTTTTGACTTACTCGACCTTCCCTCAATTCTAGATCTTTTGTCATGACCATCTAATCATTTAAAACTTGAGAAATGATTAGATTGTTCCTTGATCATACACCATCTAAGTGGCTATCATATCCCTAGAAATTGTACTCCTAATTTAAGTTACCTTAATTTGTTAGAATCTAAGTTATCTTTATTTCATGCTTTAGCTCGGTCATTTATTGGGTTCGTTAATCATTATCTCATTAACTCCCACTTTCTACTTTAATTTCTTTTGTGTCCTTTACCGTGACTTGGGTATTTAGAGCACAACACTAGACTTTTCCTTCCCACAAATTTCACAAACAAGACCTACACGAGTCCACCTTCAAGTAGGTATATCACGTGCCACTAAAACACGTCTCCTTGTACCCTAATTTCGTGTTACGACTTTCGGGTCAAAAAGACTGTACTTTAATCCCTACCGTGAAATCAATATACTTTTTAACTTGAGATGAGACTCGACCTCGACTCGATTCTTTCAACCCGATATATGATTTTTGTTCTACTTAAATCCTTACATGCTTAACCTTGCACTTTATCTTGACTGCTGGACATCACACCATTAGTTTAAATTCTTGTAAGTTGAGTAGAATATCTCACGACCTAAACAACATTTTATGGACCACATTGATAGGTTCACTTGGACCATAGAATGCAGTAGACCCTAACTTATCTAGTCAACCAAGCTGACTGCATAGGCCCAAATTTCGGACGGAACTTAGATTTTATAAGATCTTGGACTAATTGATTTATTTCATCATTACCCTTTACTTATTATTTTATTTACCTGTGATGCTAAAATAGCTTAGTTTTGCAAGCGTATTCTTTATCAAGCTTGCTCATGACATATGTTTTATTGGGTCGCTCCCACTAACATATTGTCTAATCAGAACCGGTGCATGATGGTCTGATCAACCAAATGCACTTTGGTTCGCTTTTGTCTATTACTCTACGTGGATGGGGACATAATTAAACTTGGCCCTTACAATCCCATCCACGACTGCCTTGACAATCCTTTTGAATTTATTCGATCGCCTTTGAATCACGTATTCGTATTCGATAACGCCTCCTTCAAACTCTATATTGCTTTCGCCTTCACCTATTTTAGAAGAACGAAAGCGTTATGCTAGAACTTTCTCTAGCCATCCTATCTATTACGACCATATCGTATTATTTCCCTACGATCTAGATCGTGATTTCTTACGACATGATTTTGTAAAAACATTGTCATCGTTGGATCCCCCTTGATACCCCCTTGTGTCCTCTCACCCCCCTATTCCTAAATTTTGAGGACGAAATTCTTTTAAGTTGGGTAGGATGTAAAACCCCTAAATTTCTACTATATTTTTTTTTTATCGATTTTGGTACTGATTAATTTTTTTTATTATATGTCTCATAGTCGTATTGTACGTTGTGCGCAAACGACGTATTTCGAAATTCTCGTCGAGTACGAATATGGACGAGCGTACATATTTTTAGAAATATTTTGATTTTAATTTTTATAGTTCAAAATAATTTATATAATAAATATTTTGCTATAATAAGAATTGCTAAGTTTGTTCTTTTTATTTTAAAGACCTTTAACTACTAATAATAAATAATATTTTTATTGTATACTAGAAAAATATATTTATGTAAATATTATTTATGCACACATATCTTATAATTAATCATTAGTTTATTTTTAATTAATAATATAATTTTCAAAATTGTCACGCCCCAGAACCAGAATACTGGAGAGCGGGGGCAGACACAGCCAACTACGTATATTGAAAATAGAATATATCTCAACTATACGGTCACGGCTGTCTAGATATGAGGGTTTACAACAAGCCAGCAGTCTCTTAAGGTCAAGCCTATTGTCTCAATCTCCAGCAATTAACAGAGTTATAAGATGTTTAGAGCATCAAATATATATATATATATAAGGCGTCCCAAATATTACATATTGGATGATCATGAAGCTAGTCGTACAAAATGATAGGACTAGCAAGAGTTCAGTCATACATGATCAACCCTAGGATTTGTTAATCATGTTTACAGCCCGTAGGCAGACAGTAAGTAAATGTGCATCGAGCTAACAGGTGCTCGTCGGCTAAACGTCTCAAAAGAATAAATTTACATATAAGTGGGTAAAACAAAAAGGGAAAACCCACTCTTGGCCCGGGTTCCGTCTAGTTGTCACCATTGGGCTGGAAGCTTGGTAGATCCTCGGGAGCCGCTCCGAAATCTGGCCATACAAAACCAGCTGGGTCAAACCCCAGAAAGAGCAAGTACCACAAAGGAGGCCACAAATAAGAACAAAAGCCAGCATATCAAAACATAAAGAATAAAAGGAAAGTACAAGTAAAATAAAAGTACACAGAGCGATAAACGACTAGGGACGTGGAACCATTCCGGGAGCCAGGTTACAATCCTTAAACCAAACAAGGACCGGGATTGTACCCCTTCGCCTGAATAGCTCACTGTCTCTACCCATTTATCGTTAGAGATAAGTAAAACAATCATGATCAAGGGTTCCAGGTACAGGGGCTAGACAAGACTCTAGACAGGACTGGACACCATTCATTCACAATCGGCCAAGCAAGTACTACGGCTTACTACTTTAACTAACTAGGGTTATCACAAGCCTAATTACTAACAAGATGCAAGTGAGAAACTCCCAGTCCCAAGCCCTGCAGACCATCCAGTTATCCTTCCGCGGGTTGAGAGTTATAGGTGGGTACATCGCCCGGGAGACAAATGTACCCTTAGGTGACTTAGAGGGTGCAACACATGACAGTGTGCTGGAAATGTGCTCTACTCGTCGGCAAGCTACAAGTCCATTTATGCCTCCAGATAACGAGACTGCCTGTGACCGGGAATTCTCCATGTTCTAATTTGGTCTATTCATTACCTAGTCCAATTTTAGTGTGAGTCCCTGGCCGTGGTGCCCAGGGAGTCACCTCCTAGCATGGTGCAAGACAAGACAAGTGATTTGCACAGAGCAACAAGTAGTACACCCACGGTGTCAAGACAAGTCAAGTCGAGTCAAGAGTGTGCCGCCACGGGCCACTAGCAAGTGAAGCCAAGTCATACCAAGTCAAGTCAAGTTAAGTTATCAAGTCATGCCAAGTCGGGAGTGCGCCACTACGGGCCAAGATCAAGTTAAGTCAAGGGAACTTCATGCCCAGGTCTGGTTGGTTCGTATGCAGATACAGTGTGAAAATACAAGTGCAAGCTACCATTATCCAGTTACAAGTACAGGTTGAAGATTAACAGGTTGCAAGTTACAAGTTACTAATATTAAGGATTACTAGATTGCAAGATGAACTACAGGTTACAGGTGATAGTTATAAAAGATAAGCTAAAGTCTGCAATTCATAAGGAACCAGCCAGAATAAGCCAAGACCATTAAAACAGAAATCAACTCCAAGTTGTGTCCAAAGTGTATCAAGTCGGGCCAGGTAGTGTTGTGAGTTACAAATATCAGAAGCTCCAATCCATAATAAAACGAGAGGGCTATTGAAGGTCAAACGGGCACCAGAGGTCCTGTATGCAGGCCAGCATACGCAGGGGCTATACGCAGGCCATACGCAAGGGGAGCAGTACGCAAGCCATACGCAATGCACAGTACGCAGGCCAGCATACGCAGGGGAGCAGTACGCAAGCCATACGCAATGCTCAGTACGCAGGCCAGCATACGCAGGGGCTATACGCAGGCCATACGCAATGCACAGTACGCAGGCCAGCATACGCAGGGGCTATACGCAGGCCATACGCAATGCACAGTACGCAGGCCAGCATACGCAGGGGCTATACGCAAGGGAGCCAGGTTTGAACGAAAACCAAACAGCGGGCCCAACGCACGTGGGCGTGCGTATAGAGTCAGCAGCAGCGGCGCCCACGAAATGGAGATGGGGCCCACGCACACGTGGTGCGTGCGTGTAGGGGCTCAAAGGCTCATGATGGGGACAAGGGAGAGGAGGCCACGTGCTGGCTGCGTAGAGGGACACTACTCAGGGGAGGCTACGCAGAGTGCAATACGCAGGGTGCAATACGCAGAAGACCCTAAGCAAGGGCTCTACGCAAGCAACACTACGCAGGAGCTCTACGCAAAGGCCGTACGCGGGAGCCGCGTGGCCAACATGAGGGAAAGGCTGTGTTCTTCTCCTACCTCTGTCCGAGAGGAAGAACACCCACCCCAAAAACTTGCAAAAATCCATAACTCTTTCAATTGAAAACGAAATCAGGTTTTACAAAGACCAAAGTTGTGTAAAACTTGATTCTCCTCAACATGGAAACCTCAAAGACGCCAAAAATCAAAGTTTATGAAATAAATTCGAGGAAAACTGAGATTCATGAAAGTTCAGATCTAAGGAGACCCATGCTTCAAATCCAGAAACTCCAAGTTCTAATGTTGTTCATGGTGAACTAATCTATCTAATGGACAAATAAAAAGGGGTTCTCATGTGGTGGCCAAAAGCACTTGCCTATGGGTTGAGGAGTTGTGTGGAAGAAGGAAGAAGAAGAAGATGGAGAAGTAAATGAAAATAAAGAGGAGAGAGAAAAGTTAGGTGGGATATAATGAGGGTGGTTGTGGTGTTCTTGAGGGTGTAGAGTAGGTTAAGGGGTTCCAATGCAAAATAACCAAACCAAACCAATTAAAACCGAGCCGAACCAAAACCCGAAATACGAGAAAACCCAAAATTCTGCAAGTCGAGAAAATTAAAAATACAAGCCAAAAATCCAATCTACGAGTATAAATACGAAATACGGGAAATGAGGGTGACAACTCTACCCACCTTCAAAGAATTCCGTCCTCGGAATTTAATCAAGGAGCTAGAGATTGCCACAACAAGCTATACTAAGCACAGACAAGCTACACTAAGCAGTTCAATCATACAACCATACAATGCAAGCAAGGAAGGGAAAGCGTAAGGTATAAGAAAGACATTATACCTCACGAGTCAAACAGGTAGGGATATCGCGATCGGATGTCGTCCTCACGCTCCCACGTTGACTCACCTAGAGAGTGATGACCCCAAGCAACACGGACTAAGTTAATAGTCTTGTTCTTGAGCGTCTTTTCTCTCCGGTCCAATATAGACACGGGCCTCTCCTCATACGAAAGGTTGGTACCAACAACCAATTCCGAATGATCTAGGATATGGCTCGGGTCCGGAATGTACCGTCTTAATTGGGATACATGGAATACATCATGTACCTCACTTAGTGACGGCGGAAGAGCGAGACGATAGGACACATCGCCTACTCGCTCCAGAATATCAAACGACCCTATATACCTAGGACTAAGCTTTTCCCGTACGCCAAAACGAATGACGCCGCGGGTAGGCGAGATCCTAAGGAATTCATGGTCGCCGACGGCAAATTCTAAGGGACGCCGATGAGCATCGGCCCAATGGCGCTGGCGGTCCTGAGCAACTCGGATGTGATCTCTGACTTTCCTGACCACTTCAACCGTCTGAGAAATCAGTTCTGGACGGAGCATCTGCCTCTCTCCGATATCGTCCCATGCTAACGGGGATCTGCATTTCCTGCCATACAGAGCCTCGAAGGGTGCCATCTGGATACTGGCCTGGAAACTATTGTTGTACGAGAATTCCACCAGGTGCAGGTGATCCTCCCACGAACCTCCGAAGTCAAGGGTACACGACCGCAACATATCTTTGAGAGTTTGTATAGTACGCTCTGACTGCCCATCTGTCTGCGGATGATACGCTGAGCTGAACTTGAGACGAGTCCCCAAACTTTGATGAAGACTGCGCCAGAAGTGTGATGTGAATCTCGTATCCCTGTCTGGTACTATGCTGACTGGCACTCCGTGAAGTCGGACGATCTGCCTGAGATACATCTCTGCTAGCTGTGCCGTCGACTGTCCAACTCTAAAGGGAAGAAAGTGTGCCACCTTGGTAAGCCTGTCCACAATGACCCAAATAGCATCTCTGCCTGCCGGAGATCTGGGTAACCCAGTCACGAAATCCATGGTTATGTGTTCCCATTTCCATTCTGGGATCGGTAAAGGTTGAAGAAGTCCAGCTGGCCTCTGATGTTCAGCCTTGACTTGTTGGCAAACCAAACATCGAGAGACATACCGGGCTATCTCCCTCTTCATACCATTCCACCAAAAGTGCTGACGAATATCTCTGTACATCTTCGTGCCGCCTGGGTGAATGGAATACTGCGAACTGTGAGCCTCTGCCATGACTTCCTGTCTGATATCTCCGCTGGGTACACAAAGACGCGTGCCGTGTCGAAGTGTACCATCCTCATGAATACATAACTCTGGCCTTCTCCTTGCCTCGCACTCTGCTCTGAGCCGCTGAATCTTAGAATCTGTTAACTGTGCTGTCCGGATCCTCTCAACTATGGTGGACTGTATCTGTAGGCTGGCCATCAAGGCCACATTGGAAGGGAGAATCACTTCAATTCCCATCTTCTGAAGATCTGCCAATAGCTCTGGTTGCGCCGTTAGAAGGTAGACTCCGGCTCTCCGGCTCAACGCATCTGCTACAACATTGGCCTTCCCTGGATGATACTGCAAGTCCACATCATAGTCCACCAGTAGCTCGAGCCATCTTCTCTGCCGCATATTAAGATCCTTCTGGGTGAAAACATACTTCAGGCTCTTATGATCAGTAAATATCTCCACTCTGTCTCCGTACAAGTAGTGCCTCTACAACTTAAGTGCAAACACTACTGCTGCTAGCTCCAAGTCGTGGGTCGGGTAATTCTTCTCATGATCACGGAGTTGACGTGACGCATAAGCAATTACCTTCCCATGCTGCATCAAAACACATCCCAATCCTCTGCCTGAAGCGTCGCAATAAACTGTGAATCCTCCGGTCCCATCTGGAAGGGTGAGAATGGGAGCCGTTATCAAACCTCGCTTCAACTTCTCAAATGATTCCTGACATTCTGCTGTCCAAACGAACGGCACATCCTTGCGGGTCAACTGGGTCATCGGCGCTGAAATCCTTGCAAAATCAGAGACGAACCGCCGGTAGTAGCCGGCCAATCCAAGAAAGCTGCGAACTTCTGCCACTGAACTGGGTACTGGCCATGCCTCGATAGCCACAATCTTCTGGGGATCCACTTCCACTCCTCCTCTGGTAATGATGTGACCCAAGTATGAAATGCGATCGAGCCAGAACTCGTATTTACTGAACTTGGCGTACAACTGGTGCTCTCTGAGAATCTGAAAAACCACACGGAGATGCTGCTCATGCTCCGCCTCACTCTTGCTGTAGACCAGGATGTCATCAAGGAATACTATCACAAACTGATCCAAGTAAGGCATGAAAATACGGTTCATAAGGTCCATGAACACTGCCGGCGCATTGGTCGCTCCAAAGGGCATAACTAGAAACTCCCAATGCCCGTACCTAGATCTGAACGCCGTCTTCGGGATGTCCTGCTCTCTGACTCTGATCTGGTGGTATCCTGACCGCAAGTCTATCTTCGAGAAAACTGAAGCCCCTTTGAGTTGATCAAACAAATCATCTATCCTTGGAAGAGGGTATCTGTTCTTGATTGTCACTGAGTTCAAGGTACGATAATCAACACATAGCCTGGACATACCATCCTTCTTTTTCACAAGAAGCATCGGGGCTCCCCAAGGCGATCCATTTGCACGAATGAATCCCTTGGTCCTGAGTTCTTCAATCATCTTGTACAAAATTTCCAACTCTGAAGGCGCCATTCTGTAGACTCGCTCTGATACTGGTGCTGTCCCGGGAATCAAGTCAATGGTGAACTCGATCTCCCGCTCTGGTGGCATCCCTGAAAGTTCCTCTGGGAAGACATCTGGAAACTCTTCAACTATCCGGGGCAACTGCACTGCTGCTACTGCCATCCGCAATACTGGAGGAGATGGCTCTACTGTGCCTCTGGTAAATGAAAACTCTGGCTCTCCGGGAATACTAAAGACAACTCTGCCAACATGGCAGTCTATCCTAGCATAATGGTTCCTCAACCAATCCATGCCTAGGACTATATCATAGTCCGCCATAGGAAATTCTATGAATCTAGCGGGGAATTCTCTACCGCTAACTACGATCCGACACGAGGAGAACACTCGATCTACTCCCACAAGACCATTACCAGTAAGTATATTGAGCCTCACTGATAATGACTCGGGCTCCAACCCTATCCGTGTCGCGAATCGTGCAGACATGAATGAATGCGATGCACCAGAATCAAATAATACAGATGCTGGAAAGGTGTTGACGAGGACAGTACCTGCCACTACCTCACCTGGTGCAACTTCTTCTTCCATGGTCATCATCATAGCCTGACCTCTAGCTGCGGGTCCCCTCTGCTGGAAACCCCTCTGTCGGCTCTGTGCTGGAGCCTGGGTGAACTGCTGCTGGTTCTGCTGTTGAAAGGCCTGGGCCTGGGGCGCCAATGGCCTCGGGTACTGCTGTTGCTGCTGCTGCGGGACTGGAACTGGGGCTGGTCCCCTCACCGAAGAACTAGAAAGGTTGGATGAGGATGGACCTCCCCTATTCGGGCAGGCCCCTATCTTATGATCTGCTCCTCCACAAGCCAGGCACAATCCCTGTGCCCTACGACACTCTGCCACTACATGGCCCGGCTTCCCGCAATGAGAACATCCCACCGCGGAAGACTGCTTCTGCTTCTGCTGCTGCGGGTACGTCGGGGTCGAATGCTGAACCGACGTCACTGAGGCCGCCCGCCTCGGAGTTCCAATGGTTATACCCCTAGCTGCCGGGGCTGGAGCTGAAGATTGGTGCATCTGGTTATGGGACCGCTTTCTGCCTCCGGTCCTGTCCATAATTCTCCGGGAGGTATACTCATGCCTCCTTGCTGCTTTCAATACTGCATCGAACGTCCGGTGCTCGAACTGTTCCACAGCCAATAATATCTCCAAATGCAGTCCCTGCTGGAACCGCTGAGCCCTATCGAACTCGGTTGCCACCAAGGTGGGGGCAAACCTACTCAGTCTAGAAAACTCGGTCACATAGCCATCGACCGTCCTGCCTCCTTGCTTCAAGTTGGTGAATCTGGTCTGCAGGTCGTACCGTGCCACCGCATCGAAGTACTTTGTCTGAAACCTCTCTCTGAACGTCGCCCAAGTGACTGGTGTTGCTAACCCCATGGCCTGAGCTGCCCACCAATCGCGAGCCAAGTCTAACAACTGCAGGCGTACCACCGCCACCTTATCATTATCAGGTGTCCTAGCTGCTTCTAGAACCACCTCGGTATCCTGAAGCCAAGCATCCGCGGCAATCGCATCTTCACTGCCGTCAAAGAAGGGAGGGTTCAAGCGCTTGAAACTGTTGGCCGCCTGATTTCCTTGGGGACCTCCTCGGTTTAGTGTATCATGAACTTCCTGGTACAAGGCGTCGCCTCGACAATCTTGGGATGCAAGCAGTTCTCTGATAAGCCCTACCAAAGGTCCCTCATCCTGTCTAGCTGGTTGAACGGGCGGAGCTGCCTGAACTGGAGGTTCCGGGCCTCCGGAAGGCATAACTCGAGAGGCTACTCCAGAGTGCTGAGCTTGATCTTCCTGGCGCTGGAGTGCTTGTCGAGCTTCCTCTGGCTGGTTGGCAGGTCCGGGAGTAATGCCGCTGAAGAAGATGACATAGGGAACAGTAAGGAAAGGACCAGGACAGATCAATGATACAAGCATGTGATCAGGTCAAGAATCTCAGAGATTTGAAGATACGAGCAGAGATCAAGGGCGAATACTGATTGAGACATCTATTCGGTAAACCCTCACATTTCTTGAATGCCAAGACCTGCATGGGCCACCACATAAACCGTGTCACGCCCCAGAACCAGAATACTGGAGAGCGGGGGCAGACACAGCCAGCTACGTATATTGAAAATAGAATATATCTCAACTATACGGTCACGGCTGTCTAGATATGAGGGTTTACTACAAGCCAGCAGTCTCTTAAGGTCAAGCCTATTGTCTCAATCTCCAGCAATTAACAGAGTTACAAGATGTTTAGAGCATCAAATATATATATATATAAGGCGTCCCAAATATTACATATTGGATGATCATGAAGCTAGTCGTACAAAATGATAGGACTAGCAAGAGTTCAGTCATACATGATCAACCCTAGGATTTGTTAATCATGTTTACAGCCCGTAGGCAGACAGTAAGTAAATGTGCATCGAGCTAACAGGTGCTCGTCGGCTAAACGCCTCAAAAGAATAAATTTACATATAAGTGGGTGAAACAAAAAGGGAAAACCCACTCTTGGCCCGGGTTCCGTCTAGTTGTCACCATTGGGCTGGAAGCTTGGTAGATCCTCGGGAGCCGCTCCGAAATCTGGCCATACAAAACCAGCTGGGTCAAACCCCAGAAAGAGCAAGTGCCACAAAGGAGGCCACAAATAAGAACAAAAGCCAGCATATCAAAACATAAAGAATAAAAGGAAAGTACAAGTAAAATAAAAGTACACAGAGCGATAAACGACTAGGGACGTGGAACCATTCCGGGAGCCAGGTTACAATCCTTAAACCAAACAAGGACCGGGATTGTACCCCTTCGCCTGAATAGCTCACTGTCTCTACCCATTTATCGTTAGAGATAAGTAAAACAATCATGATCAAGGGTTCCAGGTACAGGGGCTAGACAAGACTCTAGACAGGGCTGGACACCATTCATTCACAATCGGCCAAGCAAGTACTACGGCTTACTACTTTAACTAACTAGGGTTATCACAAGCCTAATTACTAACAAGATGCAAGTGAGAAACTCCCAGTCCCAAGCCCTGCAGACCATCCAGTTATCCTTCCGCGGGTTGAGAGTTATAGGTGGGTACATCGCCCGGGAGACAAATGTACCCTTAGGTGACTTAGAGGGTGCAACACATGACAGTGTGCTGGAAATGTGCTCTACTCGTCGACAAGCTACAAGTCCATTTATGCCTCCAGATAACGAGACTGCCTGTGACCGGGAATTCTCCATGTTCTAATTTGGTCTATTCATTACCTAGTCCAATTTTAGTGTGAGTCCCTGGCCGTGGTGCCCAGGGAGTCACCTCCTAGCATGGTGCAAGACAAGACAAGTGATTTGCACAGAGCAACAAGTAGTACACCCACGGTGTCAAGACAAGTCAAGTCGAGTCAAGAGTGTGCCGCCACGGGCCACTAGCAAGTGAAGCCAAGTCATACCAAGTCAAGTCAAGTTAAGTTATCAAGTCATGCCAAGTCGGGAGTGCGCCACTACGGGCCAAGATCAAGTTAAGTCAAGGGAACTTCATGCCCAGGTCTGGTTGGTTCGTATGCAGATACAGTGTGAAAATACAAGTGCAAGCTACCATTATCCAGTTACAAGTACAGGTTGAAGATTAACAGGTTGCAAGTTACAAGTTACTAATATTAAGGATTACTAGATTGCAAGATGAACTACAGGTTACAGGTGATAGTTATAAAAGATAAGCTAAAGTCTGCAATTCATAAGGAACCAGCCAGAATAAGCCAAGACCATTAAAACAGAAATTAACTCCAAGTTGTGTCCAAAGTGTATCAAGTCGGGCCAGGTAGTGTTGTGAGTTACAAATATCAGAAGCTCCAATCCATAATAAAACGAGAGGGCTATTGAAGGTCAAACGGGCACCAGAGGTCCTGTACGCAGGCCAGCATACGCAGGGGCTATACGCAGGCCATCCGCAAGGGGAGCAGTACGCAAGCCATACGCAATGCACAGTACGCAGGCCAGCATACGCAGGGGAGCAGTACGCAAGCCATACGCAATGCTCAGTACGCAGGCCAGCATACGCAGGGGCTATACGCAGGCCATACGCAATGCACAGTACGCAGGCCAGCATACGCAGGGGCTATACGCAGGCCATACGCAATGCACAGTACGCAGGCCAGCATACGCAGGGGCTATACGCAAGGGAGCCAGGTTTGAACGAAAACCAAACAGCGGGCCCAACGCACGTGGGCGTGCGTATAGAGTCAGCAGCAGCGGCGCCCACGAAATGGAGCTGGGGCCCACGCACACGTGGTGCGTGCGTGTAGGGGCTCAAAGGCTCATGATGGGGACAAGGGAGAGGAGGCCACGTGCTGGCTGCATAGAGGGGCACTACTCAGGGGAGGCTACGCAGAGTGCAATACGCAGGGTGCAATACGCAGAAGACCCTAAGTAAGGGCTCTATGCAAGCAACACTACGCAGGAGCTCTACGCAAAGGCCGTACACGGGAGCCGCGTGGCCAACAAGAGGGAAAGGCTGTGTTCTTCTCCTACCTCTGTCCGAGAGGAAGAACACCCACCCCAAAAACTTGCAAAAATCCATAACTCTTTCAATTGAAAACGAAATCAGGTTTTGCAAAGACCAAAGTTGTGTAAAACTTGATTCTCCTCAACATGGAAACCTCAAAGACGCCAAAAATCAAAGTTTATGAAATAAATTCGAGGAAAACTGAGATTCATGAAAGTTCAGATCTAAGGAGACCCATGCTTCAAATCCAGAAACTCCAAGTTCTAATGTTGTTCATGGTGAACTAATCTATCTAATGGACAAATAAAAAGGGGTTCTCATGTGGTGGCCAAAAGCACTTGCCTATGGGTTGAGGAGTTGTGTGGAAGAAGGAAGAAGAAGAAGATGGAGAAGTAAATGAAAATAAAGAGGAGAGAGAAAAGTTAGGTGGGATATAATGAGGGTGGTTGTGGTGTTCTTGAGGGTGTAGAGTAGGTTAAGGGGTTCCAATGCAAAATAACCAAACCAAACCAATTAAAACCGAGCCGAACCAAAACCCGAAATACGAGAAAACCTAAAATTCTGCAAGTCGAGAAAATTAAAAATACAAGCCAAAAATCCAATCTACGAGTATAAATACGAAATACGGGAAATGAGGGTGACAAAAATTAATATTATTAGCATTTTTAGAAAAGGTATTTTGAATTTATTGTGGCAATTTAAACTTGGATTAGATTTTATTTAATTTAAATAAGTTTAATTTAAAGATTGGAATCATCTATTTTGATTTGAAATTTTCTAGAATTAATTAAGTTGGAATTGAATTTGGATTTAAATTTATATTTGATTTATAAAGGCTTAGTTTAAATTGATTTGAGCCAAATAATATTTATCTACTAGTTTTTAAATATTCCTAGTCTTTATCCTAATGGGAATCCTAATGGGAATTCCCACATCCTATAAATAGGCAGGTACTCCTCCATAATTCTCTCCACAATCCAATTCTCTACAACCCAAACGTGCATCGTGTCCGTGTCCCATTCACATCCACTATATTGTTTTCCAGTACAAATACATAATATCCTGTCCGACAAACCGGACGATCACCTCGTGTCGGAAAACCACCCCCGACACGACGCATCCCAAATTCCTAACCCAAAACCCGACATCTTCGTCACCACCACCACAAATCCCCGGCCGGACTCCCCGTCGCCAGAAAAACCCTCAGACCCTGACCCTGCCTACACCACCAGCCACCACCTGCCACCGTATCCCCGACATCTGACTCCGACCACCACCGCTGCCCCACAAATCGACAGCACCACCACTTCACCCGGACACCATCTCCGCCATCATCGTCCCTACCATCAACAACGAAAAAGGAAAATGGGGGGGGGGAGAGCCTTACCTCCTCCGTGCCATGCCGAGCAGGACCGCCCAGCAAGGCCCCTCCGCTCCCCGACAAGATCTCCCCGTGCTTCGCTCTCAGCGCCTCGCCGCCGAGCGTGCATCCTCCGCCCCGTGCGCCCAAGTTCCCAGCGGCCTCTAGTTGCCACTCATAATTCTCGGCCGGCGGAGCCAGTCTCGCCGACGAAGTCTGCGCCCCCGCTTCATCTCTGCCGGACCACCGTCTCCGGTCGGCCGCGTCCGAGCGCGCTACCGCAGCTACACGACGTCGATCTCGGCCGAGCCACCCAGGCCAGCGATGAACATCATCTCCGCACCGCCGCGGGTTCGCCGCCGAACTCCCTCCGTCGAACACCTCCACCGCCGGACTCGACGCCCCGCCGTCTCGCTTGTCCCCGCGAGCGCGTCCGCCGAGGATCCGTGCAGCCACCCTCCGGCGTCTCCGCGAGCCGCCCTCTCCTTCCCGAGACCGCCGCCTCTCCGCTTCCAACTCGACGCCCAGCCGTGCGCGCCACCGCGTGCCGGACCACCCCGCGCCGCCGCTCCCATCTGCTTCCTCCGAAACCCCTTCGTTTCTCCACCACGCCAGGCGCCAGACTCCGCCGCCTCCACCTGAGAACGCCGCACCGACTCCCCTCCGTCTATCCGCCGTTGTCGACGAGTAAACTCCGGCGCCAATGACTGGTAAACCCACTTTTCCCCTTTCCTCTTTTTTTTCCTCTCTTTCTTTACTCCTTCCCACTTCTATAGCTCTCTCTCTCCTTCTGACTTTTAAAAAAAAAACGAACGAACAGTGGTGACTGGTGAGTAGTGTTGAGTTGTTATTATTATTATTATTATTATTTGAGTAGTGTTGAGTTGTTATCATTATTATTATTATTATTATTATTATTATTTATTATTAGTATTTATTGTTATTATATTATACTATTATTAGGTATTATTATTGTTATCATTTATTATCACCATCTCTATTATTATTATCATTATTATTATAAACCATTAGTATTATCATTATCATTATTGTCATTATTATCATAATTATTATTTCTATATTGTTATTAGCATTATTATTATATTATTATTATTTTAAAAAAAATTTGTAGTGTATTATTTTGTTTATTTAAATAAATGGATAACGTATATTTTTCCAAAAATTACTTTTACTATATTTTAGTAAAATATATTGACTAACGGGAAGTTACTTTTCTATAATATATATATATATATATATATATATATATATATATATATATATATATATATATATATATATATATATATATATATATATATTATATGATCCTTACAAAAAAAAAAACTAATTTCGATATTTTCATGTGTTCATCTAAATGTAAAATTGACTAATTTCAAATTTGATATATATATATATATATATATATATATATATATATATATATATATATATATATATATATATATATATATACATATATATATATATACATATATATATATATATATATATATATATATATATATATATATATATATATATATATATATATATACAAAGTATTTTCAAGAATTTATATATAAATGTTTTTGGAAATTTTGTATAACTAATCTCCATAATTTCTCCTTGCTTAAACACCCATAGCATGACTAACCGTCCATTCATATTTTCTCGTGAATTCGGACCATGCTGCATCGACCATGGCTATTGGACAGAACATGACTTGCTCGATCTTCGCACCACTCCAGGAGACACCCCAGGCAAGACACCTTGCCTTTACTGTTTAAATTTCATGCTCAATATCATGCATGTTTTAGTTGTTTTTCTTTAAGTTATATGCAGATACAAATTACATATTTTATAAAATTGGCTCAGAGTTAAGAGACTACCATCAAGTTTAGTGTGTCTCATTGACTTGCCACGATTGTACACGAGTTGTGTGTGAGAGTTGTGAGTATCATATAGAGGTCACTTGTGTGTGGGCTGATCCCCCGTGCGCATGCGTAGAAATAACTGTCAATAGATGCATGATTAGAAGACTTGACAGTTATCTATATTAAAACAGTGTGGTGGAAACGATACATATTTGTGTGTCATGGTTATGACACACGTATAGTATCATTGGGGGGGAGGGGACAGCTACTAGCGTAGGGGCTACTTTTACACACATTTTGGAAGATAGTGCCTCGGATGAGCGCTACGTGTTACCCGGCCGATAGTGTCTCGGATGAGCGCTACTTGTTGGCCACTTTTATTTACTTGCTTGAGACAGCCCCTGCGTAGAACGTTGTCCTCTAAATTACAATCCACATAGAATGTTTAGGAACCTTTACTCATGCATACTTTTCTGTTGAGCTTTATTATTCAGTTTATCGGCATGATATTATGTGTCTTGTTACGTCCCTCTAAGGACCTGGTTTTTCCCCAGGTGTGTTTCGTGATTTCTTGCAGGTGCTCTAGCTAAGGCCATTACTTTCTTCGTGAGGATTGCTCTTGGATTCGTCACTTGCTCTCGCTTGCTAAATTCTTTCCGTGTAGATTTTTCCATATTTAATTTGGTTGGTAGTGGACTTTGTCTCCGCCCAACTATTATGTACACGACAAACTCAAAGTTGCTTTATATCATTATTTATCTTTGTGGATGAGATTTAGTTGTCTTGGATTACTACATTTACAGCTTATGTATACATACGAGTTCTATGTATTTCGTATGTATACAGCTGGCATGTCTACGTTTCTAGTCCTACGTATTTTAGGACTGGGACGTTACAATATATATATATATATATATATATATATATATATATATATATATGTATATATATATATATATATATATATATATATATATAATACAGTATATATAATAATACATATATATACAAATACATGCATGCATATATATATATATATAAATATATATATATATAATAAAACATAAAGAAAAAGAAAAAGGAAAAGAAAAAGAAATAACAGCACAGAAAGAGGGGGGGGGGGTTTAAACTCACGCGCTGACCAGTGGGCCAACTCGGCTCACGTGTTAGGATTAGGATTTTGGTTTGTTTTATTTAGGTTTTAGTTTAAAATAACAGTAACTCGAAAAATTACTCTGTGTCCTGACAGTTTGGGACACAGAGTCTACTTGTCCGTGCTATGCACGACACGTACGAGTCATGAAACGTGTGTCCGAGCACAGCGTTGGGTTCGTCGTGTCCTGGCGAACCACATACATGGATTCGAGACACGTACGACATGATTCGTCACTGCCACTTACGTGTCCGGCGGTTGGGGAGGGTTTCGAAGGCCGTGGACGGCGGAGGAGACGATAGGACGGTGGCGCTCAGGCGGCGATCGACTCGCCTCGTCACGACGAGCTTATCGGCGGTGGTTGGGGGCGGTGAGCGTCGCTGTAGGAGTGGATTTGGGTAGATGGCCGGAGTTAGGATTTCGGTGAGAGTTTGGGGAAGAATTAGGGCTGTGGTCGGCGGTGGTTGGGTCGTTGTGGTGGTGGTCGAGTGAGGGGAGTGAGGGGGTCTTTATAGGGGGTCGAGTCGGTCGGGGGGACGTTGCGCTGGCCGAAAATGGCAGGGACAGTCGAGTCGGCGGTCGTCGGGCAGTCGGGGGCACGGGGGTGGGTAGATTAGGAATTTAGCGTTTAGGTCCTCCTAGTTTAGGATTTTACAAATGGGTCCTAACAGTAGGTAAATGCAAATAGGAATTTGCATTCCACAATTAAAATATTTGATTAATTACAAACTGCTATTGTAACAAATTAATAAATTACATAACTATATTAAAATAATTCTAAAAATTACAAAATGATATTAAAACATTTAAATTAATTATAAAATAATATTTTTGTATTTAAAACTCATTTAAAATTCTTTTAAAAATTCTTAATAAATTCCTAAAAATCATAGTGAATATTTTTAAGGCTAAATATGTCATTAATAATTAATTAACACTAATTAAACTAAATTTTGAAAAACAGGGGCTCACAAGTCTTCCCTCCTTGAAAAATTTTGTCCTCGAAATTCATAAGGATTGAAGACCCTATAATATTCTAACATAGCAAGCAATACAACAAATGACTAAGGCTATGATCGAAACTAACCTCTAAGGTATCAAGCGGGAACAGGTGGTTTCCTCGCAGCGGTTGGATGGAATAAGTAAGGGTATCTCTCCCTCATGTCTGACTCCCTCTCCCAAGTAGATTCACCCGGAGAGTGACGGCTCCAAGCTACTCGTACTAAGGATATAGCCTTGTTCCTCAGCCTCTTCTCTCTCCTGTCCAATATCTCCACTGGCTGTACAGAAACTGTAAGGCTCGGTCCGACCTCCAACTCTGAATGATCTAGCACATGACTGGGGTCTGGAACATATTTCCTCAGCTGAGATACGTAAAAGTATCGTAAATTCCTGCTAGGTTGGGTGGAAGTGCAACCCTGTAAGCTACCTCTCCAATCCTGCCAAGTATCTCGAACGGCCCGATGTATATAGGGCTCAGCTTCCCTCCTCGTCCGAACCGGATTGTCCCTCTAGTAGATGATATCTTTACTAGCACTATATCACCGTCTGCGAACTCCATCGGTCTGCGACTAGCATCAGTCCAGTGTTTCTGCCTGTCCTGAGCAACTCTGAGCCTGTCTCTGATTATCCCGACTTTCTCTGCTGCATCCGTGATCATCTCTGGCCCAAGCATAACTCTGTCTCCAACATCGTCCCAAAAGAGCGGTGTTGGGCATCGTCGTCCATATAGCACCTCGAAAGGAGACATACCGATACTGGCTTGGTAGCTGTTGTTGTATAAAAACTCTACCAAGTGCAGATGGCTCTCCCAAGATCCTCCGAAGTCCAGTACGCAGGTCCTCAGCATATCCTCCAGTGTCTGTATCGTCCTCTCGGACTGCCCATCTGTCTGCGGGTGGTACGCCATACTGAACTTGAGCCTACTGCCCAACTCCTCCTGCAAGCTCCTCCAGTAGTGGGACGTAAATCTGCTATCTCTGTCCGACACGATGCTCACTGGCACTCCGTGTAGGCGTACTATCTGCTGCATGTATAGCTCCGCCAACTTCTCAGTGGAAAGCCCCACCTTAAAGGGTATGAAGTGCGCACACTTCGTCATCCTGTCCATGATGACCCAAATGGCATCCTTTCCTCCTTGGGAACGAGGAAGCCCTGAGACGAAGTCCATCGTAATATGTTTCCACTTCCAATCGGGAATGGGTAACGGCTGTAACAAACCAGCTGGCCTCTGGCGCTCCGCCTTGACCTGCTGGCAAACTAGGCATCTCGAGATGAAATGTGATACATCCCTCTTCATCCCGTGCCACCAAAGATGTTCCCGCAAGTCACGGTACATCTTGTTAGCACCAGGGTGAATAGAATATCTCGATCGGTGTACCTCCTGCAAGACTGCCTCTACCAGCTCTTCCTTCGGCACGCACAATCGGCTGCCATGTCTCAAGGTTCCATCCTCTGCTATAGTGAAGTCATCCAGCCATCTAGCTAAAGCCTAGGCTCGAAGTCTGCGAAGGCTCTCATCTGTAGGTTGTGTCTCCCGGATCTGCTCTATCAAACCTGACTGAATATCAAGCGCCATCATCTGTATCACTGATCTGGGCCGAACTAGCTCGATACCGAGCTTCTCCAGATCTTCCCGCAAATACCGATCTATTATCAGATACCATGCCATCGGATGCCTGCTCAGCGCATCCGCCACCACATTTGCCTTTTCGGGGTGATACTGTAAATCGATGTCGAAGTCTTTCATTAACTCCAACCATTGTCTTTGCCTCATGTTCAGCTCTTTCTGCGTGAACACATACTTCAAGCTTTTGTGGTCAGTAAAGATTTTCACACGCTCTCCGTATAAGTAATATTTCCATAACTTGAGTGCAAAGATCACCGCAGCTAATTCCAGGTCATGGGTAGGATAATTCTGCTCATGAGTCCGCAATTGCCTAGATGCATAAGCAATCACTTTTCCATGCTGCTGTAGGACACATCCTAGCCCCTTTCCTGAAGTATCGCTGTAAATGGTGAAACTTCCAGAAGCTGAAGGTAATGTCAGAACTGGAGCGGTCGTCAGCCTCCTCTTCAGCTCCTCAAATACTGTCTTGTAGTCCTCTAACCAAATGTACTCTGCGTCCTTCCGCGTCAGCTTCGTCATGGGTTCGGCTATCCTAGCAAAGTCCTGGACGAACTTTCTATAATAGCCTGCTAAACGCAGAAAGCTCATGATCTCTGAAACTGACGTCGAAGAATTTCATGTCTCAACTGCAGCAAACTTTCTGGGATCCACCGAGATTCCATCTTCAGTAACTACATGGCCGAGAAACTCCACTCGGTCGAACTCGTATTTCGGCAATTTGGCAAACAGTCTCTCCTGTCTCGGAATCCCCAAAACTATTCGCAAGTGCTCTGCATGCTCCTCCAGTGTCTTCGAGTACATCAGGATGTCGTCGATAAATACTATGACAAACTTATCCAGATACTGGTGGAATGTCTTATTCATCAAATTTATAAAGACAACTGGCGCATTTGTGAGACCAAATGGCATCACCAGAAACTCGTACTGTCCGTACTTCGTGTTGAACGCCATCTTCTGGATGTCTGCTGCCCTAACCTTCACATGGTGGTACCCGGATCTCAAGTCTATCCTGGAAAACACCTTCGCCCTACTCAACTGGTCGAACAAATCATCTATCCTGGACAGAGGATATTTGTTCTTAATGGTGATGGCATTCAAGGCCCGGTAGTCAATACACAACCAGACCGTACCATCCTTCTTAGGCACAAAGAGCACTGGCGCTCCCCATGGAGAAGCACTAGATCGAATGAAACCCTTTTTAACAGGTCATCAATCTGCCCTTTTATCTCTTTGGCCCCCTTGGGATTCACTCTATAGCAAGCCCGGGATACTGGTGATGAACCCGGCACTAAATCTATAGTGAACTCCATATCTCTGTCAGGCGAAAGTCCTAGAAGATCCTCTGGGAATACATCCATAAAATCCATAATGATAGGGTGTGGCGGTGCTACGTCCCCAACTGTCGCACAACAGTTCGGCTCTAGGCTTATCTCTGGCCCTGTCCTCCTGACTCTAAATGGTGTTGTGGCTGGGGACTGAACAAAATACTACCCTCATGACATTCTATAGATGCATGGGCATAGCTAAGCCAGTCCATCCCCAATATGATATCATAACCGGGGAGTGGCATCACAAAGAATCGCCCCTCAAACTCTCTCCCGGCTATAGTAGTAGAGCATCTATGGATAGCTCTAATAGGCACTGGTCCTCCTTCCGTCATTACTCTACTAATCTTCGCAGTAGGTGTAGATAATAAGTGGTGTTCATGTATGATGTAAAACCCCTATTTATTTATTTATTATTTTATTAGACTTAAAAATAAATTTATACAATTTATGGTTTTATTTATTTTTTTTGATGACCCGGTTGGCCAATTCAGTCCGAACTAGGCCCGAACCAAATTTAAGCCCAAGTAGACATGTGGTGTGATCAATGACGACCATGGATGCATATTTTATGGGTGCAGAATATTTCTTAATTTATTTTATGGTTTGGGTGAATATTTTCTAAATATTAATTTGTGGTACAAAAATTTACGTTTTTATTATTTAATAATGAGTTACAAAAATAGTACATTTTTTGGGCCCAAATGAGGGTGTGTGGTAAAGTTCACACGTTGGAACAATTTTTATTATTTTATTTTTACTAAAATTATTTTGTGAATATTAAATAGATATTTTATTATTGTTGATATTATTTGATATTAATGTGATATTATTATTGTTGCCTTTTATGGCAATTTAAATTTGTGTATATATATAAAATATATTTTTTAGATGCATCATATATATAGTTAGATAATATTAAACTTTTATTTCAAATTGGTGGAGATTTAATAAACATGTTTTCCTATTTAAATATTATTACTATTTTGAGTTGATTTATTAATGATTGAATTTTTATATATATATATATATATATATATATGAAGATATGAAGATATGCTCAAATAGATTTAAATAATTGGATAGTTGACTTTTAAATGATATTTGGATTTAAATAATTTTTTGGTGTATTTTTGGATATATACATATACATATATATATATATATATATATATATATATATATATATATATATATATATATATATATATATATATATATATATTAAAGATTTAGATAAAAAGAAAAAAAAAAGAGAAAAAAAGGGGCTTAAGGGGTGGTCGGCCCCACCCGACCACCCACAACTAATAGCAAACAGCAGCTAGCAATTGCTAGCCGCCCCCCTCCACCAAATAAGTAGCAGTAGCTACAACTAAGGGCCGGACCTAATATATATGTATATATAAGTTATATATATATATATATATATATATATATATATATATATATATATATATATATATATATATATATATGTTTTGGAAACCCTAAAATTCTTCCTCCACTTTCCTCCTCCTCTCTCCTCCACCCTCGGCAACTCCTCCCCCCCCCCTCCCGCGAGCACCACAACACCCCGCGATAGCGGCGACGGAAACGACGACGACGACAACAACAACAACAGATTCCCACTTTAAGGTATCCCACTTCCTCGATCAATTTCTCTGTCAATTCTACTCCGATTTTTGATCCGTAAATTTGGGTAGAAAGCCCACATGACCCTCTTCGAGATCCCCCAGGTGAATTTTGACATGGCCATCCAACCTGCTCGAAAAATCGAGACGAAGTTAGAGAAAAACCCACTTTTCTGAATATTAAAAATTGTTTTGAAACACCAACTTGTCGGCCACTTTTCTCGCTGTCCATTAAACTTTTACAAAAACTAATTAAAGACAGTCAAAGACAACATAAACAAAATTGTAACGCACCTTCTGGATTTACTTTTCATCTAGTGTGTAAAAGTTACACGTTGTTAAAGTTTCTAAAAAAAATTATAAATTATGTTTTCAAAAAGTGGAAAAACATTGGATACGCCGTGCGTCCCGAAAAATCGGGCGACGTGGTCGCGCACTATACGCATCGAAAGGCGCGTATGGATGTTGTCGACATGTGGGAATTGACGTAACCCGATTTCGTTGCATGTGCGCGACGAAATCAGTCCGTATCCGTCGAGATACCCCGTATCGACCCTTTGCAAATTAAGTCACAACTTTGTGCACACTCATCATATCGCGATGAAACTTGCGCCATTGGACTCGAAATATTTTTCTGGTCATGTGAACCAAGTTTGGTCCGATTATGAAACCGTTGATCGGGACGCTATTTTGGCGGGCCCACAATTCCACTCAACGGACGATTTTGTGCACGGTCCACCGGAATCCAAAATTGGACATACCTTTGGGTTTATCTCATCAAAACAAATCTGTAGACATGTAGTTTGATAACTTTAGAGACCGTAGTTTTTGGCACGTATTTCGGTGTAAAGCGGGTCCAACGGCATACATCATTTTGATCCAAAATTACGATTTTGCCCCTGTTCCAGAATTTAACTTTTGGACAGGCGTTTCCTAGGCATATCTTATATTCCAAACTCGTTCGTGATGTTTGTTGCAGCATCCGGAGTCATCTGCGGGATTTGGCTTTTCTTGCTTTGTTTATTTGCCGGTTCGAGCTACTGGATTATTCTCTTTTGCACATAAACCTCAGGTAAGACACCTTGTCTTTACTGTTTAAATTTTCTGCTCAATATCATACATGTTGTGTTTATTTTCAAGTTGTTTCTTTCTAAACTATATGTAGATGCAAATTACTATATTTTATAAAATTGGCTTAGAGTTAAGGGATTACCGTCAAATTTAGTGTGTCTTATTGACTTGTCACGATTATACACGAGTTGTGTGTGAGAGTTGTGAGTATCATATAGAGATCACTTGCGTGTGGGCCGATCTCCTGTGCGCATGCGTAGGAATAACTGTCAATAGATGCATGATTAGAAGACTTGACAGTTATCTATATTAAAACAGTGTGGTAGAAACGACACGTGTTTGTGTGTCATGGTTACGACACACGTTAGTATCATTAGGGGGAGGGGACAACTACTAGCGTAGGAACTACATTTATTTTACACACATTTGGGAGATAGTGTCTCGGATGAGCGCTACGTGTTACCCGGCCGATAGTGTCTCGGATGAGCGCTACTTATTGGCCACTCTTTATTACATGCTTGAGACAGCCCCTGCGTAGAACGTTGTCCTCTAAATTAAAATCCACATAGAATGGTTAGGAACCTTTACCCATGCATACTTTTCTGTTGAGCTTTATTATTCAGTTTATTGGCATGATATTATGTGTCTTGTTACGTCCCTCTGAGGACCTGGTTATCTCGCCAGGTGTGTGCTCTTATCTTTTACAGGTATTCCAGCTCTAGCCGTGATCATCGCTATTTCTTCGAGGGTGATTGCATTTGGATCGTCTTCGCTTCGCTCTCCAAACTTATTTCATTTCCATGTATTTCTTTCTTTACTTGTTGGTAGTAGATTTGTCTCCGTCCAACGATTGTATCATAAATATTCAAGTTAATTTTTATATTATTATTCTTTTCATTGTGAATAAGATTTAGTTGTCTTGGATTACTACATTTTACAGCTTATGTATCCATACGAGGCTTATGTACTTCGTATGAATACAGCTGGCATGTCTACGTTCCTAGTCCTACGTATTTGGGACTGGGGCGTTACATGTTTTTGTGGTGGCCCATGCAGGTCGAGTTTGTCACTTCGGTTACGTTACTGTACCGATGTGAGCCTACAGCATAGGATTAGAATCTAGGAATCTCATCCATATAGCTTGACTTCTTTCCTTGGTTTCACATTCCGAACTCTCGATCGACTTCCTTGAATTGCATCTTGCTTGATTCCTTTGTACCGTTGATTCTTATTTTCGTACTTAGTGTCAACTAAGAAGATGACTACACTAGTATATGCTCATAGGTCACACATATGTCTAGAATGGTTATATTGGCAATTGGAATACATTCAAGACTCTAATTGAGTTAAAAAGGCTTTTTAGTGTGATTTAATGATTAGTAATTGGTAAAGTAGGATATTACCACGGAAAGTTTTAACCTTGAGATTTCTAAATAGTAAACACCAGAGAATTTATAGAATTTTATACTTGGTTTAAGAAATTGATTGATTTTCAAGATTTGATATTTATGATTTATTGGGTTATAGTTGTACATCCTTGCACAAGTATAAAATTGATTTGCTTTTCGAGTTATGATATTTATGAGTTTTTGGTGATAGATATACATCTTTGAACAAATATAAAATTATTTGATTTTCGAGCTTTGATGTTTATGATTTATTGGATTATAGTTATACACATTTGAACAGTTATAAATTTGGATTGAAAATGATCTTAGATTTTAAATGTGGCAGTATAAATTATTTAAATTTGAATCATACAACTTGCAATTTTGTGTCTAGTAAATTTTGAATTTTAAGTGGAAGTAATGATGGCAAATTTTGGTTTAAATATTTGAAAGTTATGAAAACAATTTTTGAGATTTTTCTTTATTTTAAATTGTGTCCTATGATTGAGGATTTACAAATCTATTTAGATTTTGGTTAAAAAAATTTTGACTGATAAGATTATTTGAAAATTTAGTTTAGTGTAGGATTGCAAATATCAAAAAAATTTGGAGAATTTCGAAGGATGTGATGGAAAGTTATTTTGATTGATTAAAGGAAGTTACCATTTAAAAGTTATAATTTTGTTGGAATAACTTACCAGGAATAGAAGTTAAAATTGATGAGAGCATTGAGCTAAATTTTTGAGATTGTGTTTAATATGCTAAGAGTTTTATTATGAGTTATTGGAAAATTTTAGAGTGTTAAATTTTTGATTGATTGTGAAATTTTTATGGATTCGTAAATTATGAACTCTTGAGTTAAATAGTTGAATTTAAACGTTAATTTTGGAAAAGGTTAGTAGTAACATGATAAAATTTTGCTTTGAGATTTAAGAAAGTGATTAAAATTTTTATGATGAATTTGAACGGCTTAGAGTGAATACAAATTTTGGTGGTATATTTTTGAAAGTTTATTTTGAAACTTTTGGAGGATACTTGAGCTAAAATTTTAATGGTAGGCCCCAAGATAACCCTATTGAGTATTCTATACTAATTGCCATGTCACCCATAACCATGATAGTGGTATATACACAAGTGTTGTTAGTCATTTACCAAGCTATGTGACGGTATTTCCACCTCGACTGACTCGACCTTCCTTCAATTCCAGATCTTTTAATTGCGACCTCCTAACCCATTTGCAATTTGAATAATGAGTTAATGGTTCCTTAACTGTATTCATCTAGGAGACTATCTTATCTCCGGAATTGTGTTCTTAAATTATTTTTACTGGATTCTTTAATTAATTTTATTTCATGCTTTAACTTGATCTTCTTTATTTTTGTACATTAATTATCACCACTTGAACTCCCACTTTCTACTTTAGATCTTTTGGCGTCCCTTACCGTGACTTGGATAATTGGAGCACAACACTAGACTTTTCCTTCCAATAAATTTTATATGTAAGACCTAGACAAGTCCACCTTCATGTAGATATATTATGTCCCACTAAAACACGTCTCCTTGTATACTATTTTTATGATATGACCTTCTGATCAAAATGGCTAAACTATAATCTTTACCATAATACCGATATATTTTTGACCACGGATAGGGATTTTATTTCGACTCAATTCTTTCGACCGATATGTGATTTTGTTCTACTTAATTCCGTAAATGCTTAAATTTGTACTTTATCTTGATTGCTTGACCCATTGTCCCATCACACTACTAGCGTAACTCTTGAAAGTTGGGTAGAATACCTCACCACCTAACAAACCTTTTTCCTTGTGAACCATATTAGTAAGTTCACTTAGACTATAAATTCAGAGGACCCTACCTTATCAAGTCTACCAAGCCATAAATGAAGAAACACTAGGACAACTGTATAGGCCCAAACTTCGGGCAAGCCTTGATTTTAAAGGATCTGGGACTATTTAAAATTTCTTTCATCAGTACCTCCCTTGCTCATATTTTGACTATCTCACGCTGCTAACGTAGCTTCAGTTTTGCAAGCTATTTCGTTATCAAGCTTGATCATGACATATTTTATTGGGTGCACCTACTAACATATTGTCTAATCAGAACCGGTGCATGATGATCTATCAACCTATTGCACTTTGTTTGCTTATCACATATTTTCTACGTGATGGAGACATAGTAAACTTGCCTTAGAGTTTCATCCGCGACAGCCTTGACAATTCTCTTTTGAATTATTTTTGTCGCCTATGAACCCCGCAATTCGTACTCAATATAACACCGTCTTGAAACCTTTGTTTGTTCTTGTCTTTTACTTATTTTAGAAAGACAAGGCACTGTACTTGCTAGATAGACTCAAGTCATCTCTGGTGTCCTATCAGTTATTTATACACAAACGTATATAGCCACCGACCGACTCATGTGGCTATATCCTCGCCTTTAACTACTCCTCATTCCTCAACCCTAGAATGTTATCGTGCCCTCCCAATTATCTTGAGCACTCGAAAACGATTCAAATCGTTCACTTAAATCCAACACTCAACCAAGACGATTAGTATCCAGTTTTTCTCTCAAGGAACCATCTCCCAAATGTCTAAATTCTTCTCTTTGATCTACTCAATTCCTTATTACTCTCCAAATTGGATTATCAAATTTTGTTACCTTCACTAGCAATCCTTATTTGAATTCCATAACCATGATATATTTTGTATATATTGACTCCACAATTTTCTATTTTTTCTCAAGGAACCATCTCCCAAATGTCTAAATTCTCTCTTTGATCTACTCAATTCCTTATTACTCTCCAATTGGATTATCGAAGTTTTGTTACCTTTACTAGCAATCCTTATTTGATTTCCATAACCTGATATATTTGTATATATTGACTCTACAATTTCTATTGCATGGTGTGTTGAACGCCGTTTTATCTTCTCCTCCAAATTTAACTGTATTTTGGTATTGACGAACTCTTCCTATCCCCTAACCCTATCTATCCTATTATTCCTAAATTTCGAGACAAAATTCTTGTAAGTTGGTAGGATGTAAAACCCCTATTTATTTATTTATTTATTTTTTATTATTTTATTAGACTTAAAAATAAATTTAACAATTTATAGTTTTTTTTTGATGACCCCGTTTGGCCAATTCAGTCCGAACTAGGCCCGAACCAAATTTAAACCCAAGAGACATGTGATGTGATCAATGACGACCATGGATGCATATTTTATGGGTGTAGAATATTCTTAATTTATTTTAAGGTTTGGAAGAATATTTTCTAAATATAATTTGTGGTACAAAAATTTTACGTTTTTATTATTTAATAATGAGTTACAAAAATGGTCATTTTTTGGGCCCAAATGGGTGTGTGGTAAAGTTCACACGTTGAACAATTTTTATTATTTTATTTTTACTAAAGTTATTTGTGAATATTAAATAGACATTTTATTATTGTATATTATTTGATATTATGTGATATTATTATTGTTGCCTTTATGGCAATTTAAATTTGTGTATATATGTAAAAATTATTTTTTTAGATGCACCATATATATAGTTAGATAAAATTAAACTTTTATTTCAAATTGGTGGAGATTTAATAACAGTTTTCCTATTTAAATATTATTACTATTTTGAGTTGATTTATTAATGATTGAATTTATTATATATATTATATTATATATATATATATATATATATATATAATATTATATATAATATATATATATATGAAGATATGCTCAAATAGATTAAATAATTGGATAGTTGACTTTTAAATGATATTTGGATTTAAATAATTTTTTGGTGTATTTTGATATATATATATATATAGATATATATATATATATATATATATATATATCTATATATATATATATATATAATATATATATATTAAGATTTAGATATTAAAAAGAAAAAAAATATATAGATATTAAAGATTCAGATAAAAAAAAAGAGGAAAAAAAGGGGGCTTAAGGGGTGGTCGGCCCCACCCGACCACCCACAACTAATAGCAAACCACTAGCAATTGCTACCGCCCCCCTCCACCAAATAGTACAGTAGCTCACAAATAAGGGCCGGACCTAATATATATATTATATAGTTATATATATATATTTTTATATATATATATATATATATATAATATATATATATATATATTTTAATATGTATCTATATATATATATATATTTTATATGTTATATATATATATATATATATAATATATATATATAGATATTATATATATATAATATATAATATATATATATATATATATTATATATATATATGTTTTGGAACCTAAAATTCTTCCTCCACTTTCCTCCTCCTCTCTCCTCCACCCTCGGCAACTCCTCCCCCTCCGCGGGCACCGCAACACCCCGCGACAGCGACGACGGAAACGACGACAACGACAACAACAACAAATTCCCCTTTAAGGTATCCTACTTCCTCGATCAATTTCTCTGTCAATTCTACTACCGATTTTCGATCCGTAAATTCGTGTAAAAGCTCACATGACCTCTTCGAGATCCCCCAGGTGGATTTTGATATGGCCATCCAACCTGCTCAAAAATCGAGACGAAGTTGGAGGAAAACCCACTTTTTCTGAATATTAAACTGTTTTGAAATACCAACTTGTCGGCCACTTTTCTCGCTGTCCATTAAACTTTCGCAAAACTAATTAAAGACAGTCAAAGACAACATAACCAGATTGTAACGCACCTTCTGGATTCACTTTCATCTAGTGTGTAAAAAGTTACACGTTGTTAAAGTTTCCAAAAAAATTATAAATTCGTTTTCAAAAAGTGGAAAAACATCCGATACGACGTGCGTCCCGAAAAACCGGGCGACGTGGTCGCGCACTATACGCATCGAAAGGTGCATATGGATGTTGTCGACATGTGGGAACTGACGTAATCCGATTTCGTTGCATGTGCGCGACGAAATCAGTACGTACCGTCGAGATAACCCCGTATCGACCCTTTGCAAATTAAGTCACAACTTTGTGCACACTGATCATATCGCGATGAAACTTGTGCCATTGACTCGAATATTTTTCTGGTCTTGTGAACCAAGTTTGGTACGATTCTGAGACCGTTGATCGGGCGCTATTTTGGCGGGCCCACAATCCCACTCAACGGGCGATTTTGTGCACGGCCCACCAGAATCCAAATTGGACATACCGTTGGGTTCGTCTCATCAAAACAAATCCATAGACATATAATTTGACGACTTTAGAGAACCGTAGGTTTTGGCGCGCATTTCGGTGCAAATCGGGTCCAACGGCGGACATCGTTTTGATCCGAAGTTACGATTTTGTCCCTGTTCCAGAATTTAACTTTTGGACAGGCATTTTCTAGACATATCTTATATTCCAAACTTGTCGTAATGTTTGTTGCAGCATCCGAGTCATCTGCGGGATTTGGCTTTTCTTGTTTTGTTTTATTTGCCGGTTCGAGCTACTGGATTATTCTCTTTTGCACATAACCTCAGGCAAGACACCTTGCCTTTACTGTTTAAATTCTGCTCAATATCATGCATTTGTATTTATTTTCAAGTTGTTTCTTTCTAAATTATATGTAGATACAAATTACTATATTTTATAAAATTGGCTTAGAGTTTAGGGACTACCGTCAAATTTAGTGTGTCTTATTGACTTGTCACGATTATACACGAGTTGTGTGTGAGAGTTTGAGTATCATAGAGGTCACTTGCTGTGGGCCGATCTTCCGTGCGTATGCGTAGGAATAAACTGTCATAAATGCATGATTAGAAGACTTGACGTTATCTATATTAAAACAGTGTGGTGGAAACGACACGTGTTTGTGTGTCATGGTTCGACACCGTATAGTATCATTGGAGGAGGGGATAGCTACTAGCGTAGGGCTACTTTTATTTTACACACATTTGGGATATGTCTCGGATGAGCGCTACGTGTTACCCCGGCCGATAGTGTCTCGGATGAGCGCTACTTGTTGGCCACTCTTTATACATGCTTGAGACAACCCCTGCGTAGAACGTTATCCTCTAATTAAAATCCACATAGAATGGTTAGGAACCTTTACCCATGCATACTTTCTGTTGAGCTTTATTATTCAGTTTATTGCATGATATTATGTGTCTTGTTACGTCCCTCTGAGGACCTGGTTATCTCGCCAGGTGTGTGCTCTTATCTTTCGCAGGTATTCTAGCTCTAGCCGTGATCATCGCTATTTCCGAGGGTGATTACATTTGGATCGCCTTCGCTTCGCACGCCAAACTCATTTCATTTCCATGTATTTCTTTCTTTACTTGTTGGTAGTGGATTTGTCTCCGCCCAACGATTGTATCATAATATTCAAGTTGATTTTTTATATCATTATTCTTTTCATTGTGATGAGATTTAGTTTGTCTTACATTACTACATTTTACAGCTTATGTTCCATACGAGGCCTATGTACTTCGATGAACAGCTAGCATGTCTACGTTCCTAGTCCTACGTATTTGGGATTGGGCGTTACACATAAACTCTAATAACAGGAGCTATAAGATGCACCAGAATCAAACAAGCATAGAGCTAAAAAGTATGTAATAAACATGACCTGTGATAACGTCAGCTAAGTATCTGGCTCCGAAACCTACTCCGGCTCCGGCTCAGAGCTAGACTATAAACCTTCCCCTGAGGTCCCTTCTGCTGCGCAGATGTTGCCCAAACCTCTGCTGCTGAGTCAGGAGTGTCCTCTAGGTATCCTGGCTGCTGGGCATTTTCAAAGCTGATGGTGGCAGACCCGCAAGCTAAACACTGCTTCAACCTCTTCCTGTAGATGGCGTAATCATGTCATAGTCTTCCGCAGAAAACATATAGCTCCCTTCGGCTGCTGCCGGGGTCCCGGGGCTCTAACTGGCGGGGTCTGGTGATGCGTATAGGGGGACGGTATATCTGCTGGTGCGGCGTCGGTGCTCTCTGCTGGAAAGCCTGACGCTTGGACGTCCCTCATGATGTACAGAAGTCGGCCTCTTGCTAGACAGAAGATGCTCCTCATGCTCCAGGCCAACTCTAGGCTCTGGTAGTAGTCAGTCGTACCGTTCGCCACTATAAAATACCAATGTCTGGAACTAGACCATAGCAAAACCTACGCGTCATCCCTCTAGGTCTGCAACCAGACTAGGAGCAAAACGGCTCAGGCGACTAAACCTCTGCCGCATACTCATCGACAGAACGTTCCCCTGCTGGATGTTCTGGAATCGTAGCCCCATGGCTACTCTAGCATGGTCGAAAAGAATTTCTTCTTGAACTGGTCTTGAACTGATCCCAAGTGGCCCTCCCTCTCGCGAACAACGGCTCATTCCGGAACCAAACTCCTGCCAAGTCTATCAGCAGAAATCTTGCTGCGTCGACCTGGAGGTCATCTGGCATCCTAACTCCAAGGAGTTTCCTCTCTACCGAGTCTAGCCATCATCTGCTACTACTATGCCCTCAGTTCCTGAGAACTCCTTGGGGTTCATACATAGTCCTTGATCGTCCCCTCTCTCTCTGTCGTGGCTCTGCAGTGGTGGGACCACGGTACGTTCCTCAGAACGCTTCATGCTCTGGCGAAGTAGGGTAGTCTGCTCCTGATGGTTGTTAGGAACCCCTGGATCAGAGTGAGCAGTTGGTTCCCGTCGAGTGTGACGGAAGCCTGGGTAGTATGGTGATAGGGGTGGTGGAAGTATCGGGTCTGCCGTGACTGTGATGTGGAAGGTGGTGGAGGCATCTGGGTTGGTAGATTTGTGGAGGAGGAGAGTGGTAGGTGGAGGTGTATCAGTCACTGGTCAGCTGACTGGATAAGGAGTGCGCCGTTCTCCAGGTGTGACATACTGGGATGAACGAGTAAGCCCATCGAATAAAAAGGACTTATAAGGACTCTTTAAAATAAACAATCATAGACAAGAAAATCTAATTATAATAGCAAGCATGTGATATATTTCCTATGTTGCAATCCTAGCATTCTCTAGGTGTTCTAAGCGTCATTCCTAACGTTGTCTAATTTACCTTAAGTTCCTATTGCAGGCATGCTTGGTACAATAACGTAACCAACAATTAAAGTCTCGACCTGCATGGGCCCCACTAAAAATGTCACGACCAGCCTGTGCTTAAGATAAAGCGCAGTAAGCTGTTCTAGGGATAACAGATAAGACTAAATGTGCTAACAGTTCTATAGTGAATAAAAGTCATAAATGCTCCAAACACAAATCGTCTCATATAGAAATAAGTCCAAGTATAAGTCTGAAATATAAAACTGGATACATGTCCAGTTACAAAATACGTAGTCTAATACATGACTACACTACGTATCCCAGTGACTACCAAACTAGACGAGTTTCCCCGCAGGAATATCCTCGTAAAGCAAAGCCAGGTCCTCGGCAGTATCTCCATAATATGAGTCGCAGAGTAACTCCTCCTTAGTAAGGACGCCTACCACGTTATCCTGTCAGGACGGGAGCAATCTGATTCTAACAAACTGCATATGAAACATGGTAATGAACATAAGAGAATAACTGAAAACAT